>RQTK01000787.1:181761-199261 GCA_003991915.1 Elysia chlorotica | reverse complement strand
ACATCGCTATAGTCCCGAAAGCGAAGATGACTGCACTGAAGTCTATGACAAACCACAAGTCCTTGAAGGCCGCCCGCCCCTCATTGTTCAGCCTGTAGATGACGTAGATCACCCCCACCAGCGTGAAGATCAAGCCCAGTATCTCGCACAGCATCAGATATGCGCCAAGGGCTCCGTCAGGTTCGTACACGGTGAACGGGTAGATGCTGGTATGGTACCAATGTGGAAGGGGAAAGTTAATACTTCAGTTGTGTGCAATGCAATACAATAGTTTATAATAACCAAGGACCCATGTGGAATACGGGAGTAAATTTAATGCAATTCATTTTAGTTGTGTGCGATGGAATTAACTAGTTTATAATCTCCAAGGATCTCAAACGCCATCTGGTATGTACCCAGAGAAGTGTGAGGGTCGTACAACGTGAATGGTTAAATGCTGAAACGAATGTGGAATTCGTGGGGAAAATACCTAAGCTTTTTTCGACGGAATACACCACTTTTTAACACCTGTGGAGTTAATTGAGCTGCATGTGAAATATGGGAAAAATTAAAACAATTCGCTTTAGTTGTATACGATGAAAGGCACAAGTATATAATATCCGCGGATCTAAGAAATCATGAGATGTGCGCCCAGAGTACCGTCAGGACCACACACCGTGAACCGATAGATGCTCGAAGTTATGTGGAATACGTGGAACAATGGCTGTGGCCAGAGAAACTTAGTGTCTTTTACCCCTTATGGATTTTAAATGTATACATTGTGCATGTGAACGCTTAAAAATGAATAACAAAATTAATGAAAACTGCTACAACAAATTCAGGTGATTTTAATCATCGATTGAATTTTGTTGCGATGAAATAATTATTTTGTCACACGATTTAAAACTAAAGGTAATGACGTTATTAAGTAAGGGGAAACGTGCTGCTAGAATCCAGGCTGGAAGCAGTTAAGTCTCTCAGAACATAGATTACACAGGCCTAAAAAATTAGGAGCATTTAAGTTTTGTACGACGAATTATGCTAGTTTGTAAGATCAACGGAGTTCATTGACTTTTGTCTTATTGTTTTCTTAACGTTCATCTTCAGCAAGTGTACACAATCACCAAGTATAACAAAGTAACACCGACACGCCTTTGAGCAACAGCATCATTAAATGTACAGCCATTCAAACTCGAATTTAATTAACTGTAATAAAAACAGCTAAATGGAAGTAGTACGAGTTGGAAGGTAACTCACTTGACAAACGGAACAACTCCTCCAGTTGGTGGAAACTCAGCCAGCAGAATGACGTATGCAAAACGGTTCGTGTTAGCGCAGTAGAGAGTGAACTCAAGGAACACAGCACGGGTCTGTCGATCTATCCAAAACTGCTCTTTCAACTCTTTGATAATAGCCTTGGCAACCTAAAACGAAATTCTTTTAATTGTCATTTAATCGATCTATTAACAAGTAAACACATTTGATTAAAAAAAATCTTATGTTCAACTAAACATCCACCCTTTGTTGTGTGTTGTTGTTTATGTCCTTTTTAGTTTTTTGTCAGTTGATTGTTTGTTTGTTTGTTTGTTTGTTGTTTTTAGGTGTGGGGATAGGGGTGGGCGTAGTTTATGTGGTTTTTTATTGGGTTTTTTTCCTCGTTGTTTTTTGTGGGGGTGTTTCTTTTTTGCCGGATTTTTTCGGAGGGTGGGGGGTGTATGTTGTTGGACGGGATCCAAACTTAGTTCTAAATTTGGTAAACAATTAGTGTCTTCTTATTAATGATAATCATTTCACCACGTGTACATATATACACTAATATATATATATAGACGACTGTGTGAGCGACGAGGTCCCGTTCAGCATTGACTGCGTGAGTGACTACAGCATCCGGACAGAGGAGATCAGGGAGTTCTGTGTGGGATGGAACATGCAGCCCTGCCCTCAAATTGACCAGCTCCGCGTCACGGCGGGCGCCTGGTACTTCAGGAGCGCGCTGGACATCTGGGGAATCCCGATCGCTGGACACTACACGTGGTGCAATGATTATCATTAATAAGAAGACACTAATTGTTTACCAAATTTAGAACTAAGTTTGGATCCCGTCCAACAACATACACCCCCCACCCTCCGAAAAAATCCGGCAAAAAAGAAACACCCCCACAAAAAACAACGAGGAAAAAAACCCAATAAATAACCACATAAACAGCGCCCACCCCTATCCCCACACCTAAAAACAACAAACAGACAAACTAACAACTGACAAAAAACTAAAAACAAAACAAAACCCAAAAATAGCAACAAAAAAAAAACCGACATAAAATCAACAACACACAACAAAAACAACAACAGCAGCAACAACAACAACAACAACAACAACAACAACAACAACAACAACAACAACAACAACAACAATAAACCACTCCTTAAAGTAACGTAGTATGCTTGATGATCTGGAGCCTTCCAATTTATGCCCGGGTATAAATCTTAGAGCCACTGCCTATATTAATTAATTAATTAAAAAAAATAACTAAGACGTACGTTTTTCATAAAGAATCCTTTGTGGGGGCGGTAACACCAGATGATAATCTAACTTCAGTACACAAACATAGTCATATTCTCCCATCACCAGCACTGGCCAACTGCGTTTTCGCTATGAAGGCCTATAATTAATGCTGCATTTCTCAGAAGAGGCATAATAAAACCTTCCCAAAGATTCAATAATAGAGATCTTGTGACAACGGGGCCCATAATGAGACGAAGACGATGGGTAAGGGAATTTTCACCGGTGTCCAATAATACACGCAACTCTATCTTAGACTGAAGGAGGAAATTAGCGATCAGAATATTTTATGCTTCAGGGGCATGATGGTTGTAAGGGGACATTAAAAAGGTTTCTATCTGCAGTTTTGGTAGAAATAAAGATAACAGAATGATACAGAATTAGAAGAATCATTAATACAAAAATTGTAGAGATTGAAAATACCGGTTGTTAAAAAATTATTACGACTAAAGGCCTAAATATAAATCTGTTATGTCCAAACACTAGATTGCGTTTTTCTCTAAAGCGCAAACAGTTTAGTCGGAAGCCTTTTAGTAGATTGCGTTTTTCTCTAAAGCGCAACCAGTTTAGTCGGAAGCCTTTTAGTAGATTGCGTTTTTCTCTAAAGCGCAAACAGTTTAGTCGGAAGCCTTTTAGTGTCAGCTCGCGAGGTCTCTAATTTCTTCCCAGACCCCTCCCCCTACCTCACACATACCCATCCTATGATCGACACTGACCAGGTTTCATCCTGAGCTGCCTGAACCTGGGCGCCCCAAGCCTGTAGAGGTCTGGCACCGCCGTGAACTGTCTGTCCTGCGCCACCAGCGACTCGCCTTTCCAGTCCTTCTCTGGGAACAGCCAGGGCGTGAGCACGCCCCCCAGGAACTCATAGTACTGTTCGGTGCTCTGGATCTGATCCGGAGAACACACATCACATAGAGAGAGAGAAAAAAAAAATAAAATGAGCATTGAGTCATTTAAGGTCCGCTAAGTTTCTCCTGAGATGTGGTTCATTCGAAAAATGATTAACGTCTCATGGGCAACAAGAAAAACAAACGAGAGTGTCGTAAAAGAAGCAGGCACCGTATTTAATCTACTCAATAAAATCACGACGCAAATAGCAAAATTCGTTGGCCTTATCACACACAGACATATTTTATAACATTTTTTACAACTGGTAAAACGAACTGACAGAGAGCGAGAAGAAGACAGAGTAAAAATCTGGGACGCGAAAGAAAGATGGATCGGTGGGAGCAAAGGGATTGACCTGATTGTGAAATGCGAGGACAGAGAGATGTGGAGGGGCATGGTCGCCAACGTCAACCGGTACGACACTCCATGTCAGAATGGATTTTCTCCTCACCCATTAAACACAAAAATCTCAGTTTATAGAGCGCGCTACATTAAAACGGGAGGTCAAGTGTTCGAATTCTGATCGGGCTCACCTTTTGCTAGGGACACCATAAAGCCAAGCTAGTGACTTTTAAGAACTTAAAAAAAAAGAAATTAGTCACGAATAAATCTTCTTATGAAAATGCGACAATCAGTGATATTATATTTGTAGACTCGATAGGCTAAGCAACGCGTCGGCCATGAGACAGAAATGAAGCTCCTGCCATTGTACATCTGAGCTCGTGGTGAACCATACTTTGCATTTTTGACAAAATTTGCCATTATTCTGCTCCAAACACGGCACAAATCTGCGGGGACATGTTTATTATTACTCAAACGGAAGGCAGCCTGCAGATATAACTCGCACAGAGATATCGCAAAAAGTGCGGCGCACTGCAGTGGCATTAGCCCGTCTCACCTATTAGATCACTTATTAGATCACTGGCAACAGAAATTTTGTCAGCTTAGAAGTGTTTGTAACCTCAATAATATCAATTCATCGCTCTAGGCTTACCGATCATTCAGACTATAACCTTGAGTTTGGTGTGTTCTCAATTTAAACCCAAAATGTAAAAAAAAAAACAAAAAAAAAACAACGTTGAACATTTTCTTCAAACTTTGATTCTTACCTGTGAAAAATACAGTTTCGTATCTTGGGGAGGTTGCGTCCCATCTGGAGGATGAGTTTTAGGTTTTACCAAGTCAGAGTGGATGATATCGAACATGCGGTAGTCTTGATTAGAGCGATTGCAGTAGCACAGACTGCAAACTATGACCAGGAATATTGTGTGGACCAGCAGCTCTCTGATGGTGTTTCGAACCATGATGTGGACACGTCTCCGTAGAGTCAAAACCTGTAGCTCCTCGTCAGTCAGGGGCGACACGAAGGAGACAGTCTCTCTAGGAGGGTCGGGTTCTAGCATAGGGGAAAATACAAGGTGTTAGAAATTGTAAGTTTATGAGGTGAGGATGGTAGAGAAAAAAGAGTGTTACAAAATAGAGGGGATTTTGTGATGAAGACCGCAACTTTATGAGATGGCACAGAAAGGAAAGTGTTACGTGATGAAGAGAGTAAGAAGACAAATTTATGAGAAGGAGATTGTAAGCTTATGGGATGAAGATGGTGAAGAAAGCAAGGTGTTTACGAGAATGAGAGAATAAGAGGGTAAGTTTATGAGGGGAAGATTGTAAGTTTATTAGTAAGCTAATTGAGGATGGTAGAGACACGAAGGTATTACGGGATGGAAAGAATAAGAGGGTGAGTTTTTGAGGCAAAGGCTGTAAATTCATTAGATGAGAATGGTAGAGACACGAAGGTGTTGCGGGGTTGAAACCATAAGAGCGTAAATTTATTTTTACGAAAAGAAGATTGTCAATTTATGAAATGTGGATGGTAGGACAATAAGATGAAGGCAAAAGACAGGGAAATTCCACGAGATGAAACGAACAACGGGGTAATTTTAATCCGACGAAGAAAGTAACTTTATATGATAAGGATAGTAAAAAAGGAAGTTGATACGAAATGGAGCGAATAAAATCATAAGATTATGAGGTGAAAATTGTAAGTTTATGAGGTGAGGAATTTAAGAAACACAAAGGTGCTACGGGATGGATTGTAAGTTTATAAAAAGAGTATAGAAGAGGCACGGAGGCATACAAGATAAAGAGAATAAGAGAGTAACGTTATCTTCATGAGACAATGATTTTAAGTTTATAAAATGTGGACGGTAGGTATTACTATTTGAAGAGTATAAGAGGATACGTTTTCATTTTTATGAAAACGAAGATTGGATGGTGGGTTGAAGTGGCGAAGGCGGAATATGAGTGAGAGGAGGAGGATGAATTCGATACGAAGTCGGGAGGGTAAGTTAGTAATAATAAGTCACACCAATTGACACAATCTTTAGTAGCGATCCATTTGACCTAATGAATATAGAAACGCTTTGGATAAGTAAGTTACAGTTACGCCAAACAGCATTGCCATCAACCACCAACCAACATTAACACAATCCTATTTCTCTTTTAACTAGTGTGTACAGTAGGGCAATTTGAGACAGCACAAAGACGGATCAGATGGCAGAAGACCTAAAGAACAACTTCTTTGCACGCTTTACCTAAATTGTGGTGGAGACATTTTTTTTTCAAGTTTACTAGCACTAAAGTTTTTCAGAAATGGTTGTCATACATCGACAGTCTATAAGTTTGTTCCTTAATATGTTTCTTTAGTTACTGTGTTGTTCTACTGACTAAAATTTAAAAAAGCTAATCCTTTTATATGTAATATATCTCTAGTTATGTAGTTTTATATATAGTCCCACAGTTTCTAAGTTGTGTGTTTAGTTTATTTTTACTGTTTAGTAAGAAAATAGGGTGAGTTGATAAAGTTAGGAGGTTAAGATGAAGAGCAAAACGGGTGGGTTGATGAGGGGAAGAACGGGATTTGATAAGACAAAGAGGATGGATCGATAAAATTAAGAAAGCTTCCACTAAAGATTTATGTTATAGATTGCACTGATTGGCCATAAGACCCTTTACTGTATTAAAATATTAAGATGAAATATAAGAAAAAAATCTTTAAATCCATTTATTTCAAGATGAATAACAACAGAATAGTCCAAAACAACAGAATCAGTACGTGAGATAGAGATAGATAGATTGATAGACATATAGTGAGAGAGACAGATAGAGAGACAGAGACAGACATGCAAACAAACGAAGAAGAAAGAGACCGTGAGATGGAGAGAAAGAGAGGGACAAGAGGAAAAGAGAGGGACATGGAAAGAAATAAAGGGAGAGGGAAAGACAGGAAAAGATAGGGAAAGATACAGACAGAAAGAAAGATAGAGAATGGATAGAGGTATCGGCTTACTCTCTTTGATGCCGTATTGTCTGTTTATCTCAGAGATAGTTCGAACGTCCAGCTGTTCCACACCGATCAGTTTCGTTTTTCTCAGAAACAAGGATACCAGGAAGGAAAATATGACAACCTGAAAATAAACATTGTTTTTCTTATGTATTAAAATAAATAGGTTTTTAAATAGAAAGGAAAATGTTAATGACGAAAAGAGAAAGAATCAAGATTTTAAATACTTAGAAAGAGATATTATCACTTAAGTTGTGAGCGCGCCATGAAAGTGGAGTGGAAGCAAGGAGTGAAACAGGTGAAAGAATACATGAACACACATTTCGAAAGCACTGGGACGAGGTAACCAAACGGTAGAGCGTTGCTTCTGTTAGGGAAATCCGAAGTTGGATCTTGGGATCGGAACAGCTTGCACCCTAAAGATAGGGCTGTTGTTAGTATGATGTGACTGGATAGCTGAGACAATAGTACCACATTTTAAGTCTCACCTGGAAATAAAGATGGTTTTACTTTACATCGATCAGGGTTATTTATCCACATTGCAATAACACACATACAAACCGAGAGTTGAGTAGTTAGTTTAGCGACCAGCGTCAGAACTATGAAAGTTATATTTTGGACGGATCCAAAGACTAAAATCTGACAATTTTCAGGTGTTGCCACACAGAGACAGGGCGGAGATACCATGACTCCTGCCTTAGCAGGTCACATTATAATTGGCACCGACCCAACCAGTAGGGAAATAAATCAGACAATTTAACTTCGGACCGATTGTGGATTTCAAACAACGCTTACGCATTACTCTATAAACCAAGGGACGAGATGGTTTGACAGCAGAGCGCTTTGGACGTCCCCGCTTCTTTCCGCAATGGAGGATCAACAAACTTAACCAAATCTTCTCCAAGCATTGATACTGGTTGGGTCGGTGTCAGTATAATGTGACCGGCTGAGACAGGAGTCATGGTATCTCCGTCCTGTCTCGTGTGTGGCAGAACATAAAATTATCAGACGTCCGTCTCGGGGCCCGTCCACAATATAGCCTATATAGTGCTGCTGTTGGACGTTAAACCAACCCAACAACAATAACAACAACAACAACCACAACAACAACAACAACAACAACAACAAGGAAGCATTGAACTCCTCACCTTGAACGGATCCACCACACACAGCGACTGCAGGAAGGAGAGGACAAAAGAGGAGAGCCACTCTTCACTGATGTCCTTCCCCCACTGCATGCTGTAGAGCATGACGAAGAAGCTGCAGGTGAGCACGGTCAAGGCCACGAGTATCCAGGCAACGTGACGCCACACCCGTGGCCAGGTGTCCTTCGGTACGTTGGAATCTGAATGAAAAAAAAACAACCAAAATTAATGGAGGAATTATTTAGTACTTTAAGTTGTAGACAGCACCGTGGTACAAGGGCAGAGTGGACATTTTGTATTGAAAAAGTCCCTACTGGTTTTGTATATGAACAGATATCACTAAGGTTTTATTGTTTTAAAAAAAAAAAAACTCACAGAGAAAAAAATAAAGTTAAACAATCTATCTATTGATGCGTTTGTTTCTGTTGCAAATATTAGTTGATCCCACAATAAAAAAAACATCAACCCAACTTATCATGAGGGGGTGAAGGTTTGTTTAGGTCCACGACCATCGTAATAAACAATGCGCAGTTAATAGTAAACTGGATGTTTTACCAGGTTTGAGAAGCAAGATCTTTTCCAGCTCTGCCAAGTGCCTCTCAAGCTTCGCCATCCATGGCAGGCGCGCACAACATCCAACCTTGTTCTCCTTTGTCTTCTCCAAATCATCATCGGATTCTTTATCGTCCTTCTTGTCGTCCTTACCATCTGTAGATACAGCACGGTAATTGGGTAATATAGAATATAACTTGTACTTAAGACAGAGTTTCGATTACGTTTCGTAAACATCCAGGAAGAGCAATATTGAAACGTTTTATCTTTTTCAAAAACGCTGAAATATATCTGGCAAACCCACTATTTTACAACTATTTATTTTGTACGTTGTACGTAGTGCGCCGTTGTTGCTGAGCAAGAGGAATGGCAGTGAAATGTTTACGTTATACGTAGTGCGCCTTTGTTGCTGAGAAAGAGGAATGGCAGTGAAATGTTGAGGTTTTTACAAGGGCATAAAGAAAAAAAAGAAGATAAATGGCGTGTCCGCAGACAATAATATTCATTGAGGTAGCGCGGCCCGAAAAGGTTGAAAAGTTCCTGAAAATATCCTACTGAATCGAGATGGATCTAATCCTAAGTAGAATGTATGAAACAACGTCAAAGAGACAGTAAATAGGCTCATTCTACATACATTTTTGTTTGAAATTCATTCAACGTATAACATTCAAATGAATATTGCCCATAAAGAATATCAATTGCCAACTGGTTGGTTTCGACTCTCCAATATTGTAATTTATAAGAGTACTACCCACCACATAAGCATTGGTCAATCAATCAACCAACCAACCAACTAACTAACCAACCAACCAATCAACCAACCAACCAAACAACGAACAAGAAGCATAATTATTTATTGCATCATGGTTTGTTTTCAAGGCGATATCGTACAATAACATTGTTCATGTGGTGTTCATATAACAAGTATAGAAAAGTTGAGTCAAAAGTAACATCTACATGAACTGAAGACATATAAAATTAATAGTTTTTGTGGCACCATATTGCCTAACCTACGATCCCACTTAACGCAAAACACTAAAGAAATAGAAGAGGAGCAGCTTTATTCCAAAGACAACACTCATCTCTATTAATTTTTACTTGTATGCAGCTACCTTGACTGTCTTTATCATTCTCGGGGGGCGATATGCCGTATTCCCTGAGCTCCTCTTCCCAGTCCTCCCACAGGCTGTCCTTGCGTTCCTCCAGGTTCCTGCTCTTGTGCTTCCCGCAGCACCAGAATCGGCCGTGCTCGCCCCTCAGCCTCGACTTGCGGAACAGGTAGATGATGAGGACCAGGGGGATGGAAGCGATGACGGCAGACACTAGAGAGTAGTACGCCTTTATGGCGGAGTAAGACAAATGGCCATGAAAGGTAGAGTATGGTATTACGAAAATATCATTGTTCATGTGGTGTGCATAATACAACTATAGAACAGTTGAGTCGAAAGAAACATCTACCTGAATATAAGACAGATAAAAAGTGTCCGTGGCACCATATTGCCGAACCTGCGATCTCACTTAACGCAAAACACTAAAGAAAACGAAGGGCATAAAGAATTAAAACAACATTATTGTAATAGAAAGAGTGTGTGGATCAACATCAAATATCCCTGTTATCACTAACATTATGACACATTGAAGTCAACCGGCTTTTGAAATTTGGCATCTTCTTTATTTTTGCCTCAAACATAAAGAAGACAAATTGTTTAAAAAAGTATAAAAGTGTTTTAGAAAAGTTACAACTCTTTGCATAAAACAAGGGTGTGCAAAATTACAATAAGAGGACAAGTACTGATTTTAACACCTAGTTTAACAGTCAAATGAACTCTCCTTCAAGTCACCGTCACTTGACTAACTGGTCATAAGGATGCTAACCTGTTGCAGGCTGAGTTTGACGGGGCCCATCTCGAGATCAGCGGCCGGCTGTTTCCTGTCCGCATCGTCAGATCCCTGGTAGAACATGGCGCTGGTGATCATAGCCAGAGCAAGGAAGCATAGGCAGCAGCCCACTCGCTCCACTCGGCTGGGGAGCAGGGTTAAGTCATAATAACTATGTTCAAATATTCAAAGACATGCACAGTGAATTGGAAAAGTTAGTGTGTGTTATTGGGATCACACATAGAATTCTATGGCGCTGATGATGATCATAGACAGGGTGAGAAAGCTCAATCAGCATTCCACTCGACCCATTTGGTTGGGGCGCAGGAATCAGTCATACCAAAATAACAGGTTCTTGGAAAAGTGTTCATGGTTGTATTATTGGGAGCGCTCATAAACTTCTATACCAGCGTAACTGATTAAGCAAATCGCCCACTTCTGTTGGAAGAGAGGAAAGATGGAGAGAGGGAGGGAGAGAGAGAGGTTCAATTATGCTTCCTACTGGTTGAGCCGGTATTAGTATAATGTGGCCAGCTTAGATAGGGTTCCTGGTATCCCCGCTCTATGTGACAGCACGTAAAATCGCCAGAAGTTAAACCTGGGACCCATCCACACTATAGCCTTATTGATGATGTTTGAAGTTAAAAACCAACACCGCTCCACTCAAATCAGCAAAGGTCAAGAATTAGTCATTCCGCACGAATAGAGTAAGTTGGAGTGTTGGAGCGTTACTACTTTTCCCCCCCCCCCCTCCGGCCTTGCCACATAATACTCCATTACGCTCTCATAGTTGCTCTCTTCTAGCTAAACGTCTCCTTGGTCTAAGGAAAAATCTTATACCGTGACGTGACCTCGAAACGGGGTACCCATACCTTCGTCGGTCGCATTAACCACGGACTGACACCACACTCTACCGCGCCACTATCCTAATGCTTGACATACGAATTGAGATTTTTGTGGATAATTTTGAGACTCCAATTGACAAAAACGCATGACACATTATCTTATCCCTGTACCTGAATCTGCTTCTCTCCGGCCTGAGGAAGACGGAGAGCCAGATGTGGTCATCTGTGACCTTCTGTTTGGTGTTGGTGAAGAACGCACTGCGCAGAGACTCCAGATCGGCCGGGTCACTCGGCTGGACAATACGGTCCACAGATTCCTCGGGGATCAGCCACTCTTCACAAAGGAAATTATACCTGGGAAAGAGCAGAAAGAAAGTCCTATCTGGAGAGAAATCAGATATATCATACAAAGGACAAACCATAGTCAAATTTTACAATGTTAAAGAACACAAAGGAAATAATACCTGAAGCGGAGAATGTAAGAAATCACACACGATGAAGAGCGCAGATATAGCTATAACCCTATAACCGGAGAAGAACATAATCATATTTCGTTGTTCAATACCTATGTAGATGGTATTTAAGGAAGAAGTAAACCATAATTATTATGAGCATGCGTTTTCATCTTTTATCTTCTCTACAATACTATTGGGGTAGACGCTGCCGCAATGGTTGGAGCATTAGACTACCTTGCTTTAAAGTGCTGGGTTTTATCCCTGGCGTGGGCGCATTTTTTGTGGTGCTCCTGTATCTAACCAGCTCGAAATGGGTTGCTGATACTTTTGAGTAAATACGGTAGTAAAGTAATGGCAACCTATCTAAAATATCCGGTCTCATATTACAACCAGTGCACTAACTCTTGGTTCCCAAACGCTCTTCCAAGAGGGGAATGAACTAGTGCAAGTTGCAGAGCGTTGGTCTCCCAATCGGGATGTCCCTGGTCCGAATCCTACAATTGGTCAAAATTATTTGTCCAATTTAGTCTCCTACTGGTAGAGTCGGTGTCAGTATGATTTAAATGGATGAGACGGCGGTCCTGATTTCCCTGCACTTTCTCTGTGTCGAGGCACGTAAAAGTGTTAGTGGTTAGTTTTAGGACCCGTCCACAATACATCCTACATATTGCCGACGTTGGACGCTAAGCAACAAACAAACGATTCATAGCATTCTTCGCATCGGATCATATTCAAATTGAATTAGCTTGTTTCAACTACAAAGAGAGCATAGCTGAGGATGTCAGACCAGTTAAGCGTTTCGTAAAGACCTGGTGACCCACTTTACTTTACTGCACAATACTAGTACGCACAGGTGTCCCTTCTGTAGGTCCATGACGTCCACTCGATCCAGGTACCAGGAGGCGTCGCTCCCTTTGCCCGAGTTGTCGTGCCAGATGCGGAGGGTCTCCAGCTCGCCCAGGTAGCCAGGCACCGCCATCACCAGGTGGACCACGCTGCCCGTGGGGAATCCCTGGAGAATAGTGAGGATACGGAGTAAGACTCAGGTCTTTGATAAGATTCATGCCCCTTAGTTTGGGGTTGGTTTATTGTAATAATAAGTTATGTTATATAGCTCTTTCCCTTGAACATAGATCAAAGCGCTTTACAATATTAAAAACAACAAAAAGGCAAATGGTTACTCATACAGACAAAGTCACCATTACATACAATATTCATAAGTTTATATTAGGTTTTTAACGTCCATTGTCACCCATTAGACTGAGTTTTATATCATAAGATAAAAACTCCGTAACAATGTTAGGTTGTGCGCCTTCTTGGATTTCACGATAACCCTTTTATAAAGTCGAGAGCAAAGGTTTATGATCAAACCTCAGGTTTTCTATTGCTAGAGTATTAGCCGACTGAATACTGATGATCGATTTGGTTAGCTGTTATTACTAACGTCTCGTAGTCTATCCGCATTTATCCATAATTTACCACAGTCGCTGTAAATTATACATGTATACTCCTTTACACAATTAACAATCTCTCTCTGAAGCATTCAGATCAGCCATGTATACTCCTAACCCATTAACAACTTTCTCTCTCTCTCTCCCTCTCCATCGCTGAATCATTCGTAATATATAACCATTTACCCTTTTACCACTATCTCTCTGAAGAATTGAAGCCTTCGGCAAGTTATACTTCTTTACCTGTTAACCAAAATCTATGTGGAACTTTCATTAACATGCATCCGGCTTTAACTATTAACCATAATCTTTTTGTAGTATGCTGCAATGTATTTTCATAATCATGGAGTGCCGTACCGGTTGGCGTTGGCGAATACATCCCCCTAAATCTCTCTTTCCTCACATTCAACAATCATTTCGAACCCTTTGTTTCCATCGATTCATTTTCTTAGCCCGTCCCAGACATTTTCTATCTGTTCTTTACTTCATCCAATACCTACCATCTCAGTATAGCATTGAACACTGCATTTTTATTTCCAGAATCTTTGTAGAGCCTTTTCCAAGTACCCTCTATTTTCAATAAACTACACTCTCTGTGTAGCTCACAAGCAATCACAGAAAACCAACGCACCTCTCTGACACCATCTGACAAAACGCGGGCTCCTGTCTCATCCAGACTGCCAGCAATGCAGAAGCCGACCTTGGATTTCGTGCCCCCAGCTTTCCTGAGACCAGTGTGAACCGTGATCAGATAGTAGTAGTCGTCCACAGCATAGTTGTCCGTCAAGGGAAATACGCCCCACTGAAGACAATCGATAGTAAACTGTGGTTTTGAAGTTTTTTTTTTCCAGTAGTTTCACATTAAACAGTTTTTATAAAGATTTTGTATGGATATTATTCCATAATTAGTTTGACTTGAAACCACCATGGTTAATTTTATGAGGTTTCATTTAACATAATTATTCTAAGGTGTAAATCTCTCTGAATCATCGCAATGCAGGGTAATTTGTTTAGCTCTGGTAGCTATAGGCTTGTTTCAATGTGACTTGAAAAATCAGTTATCTACCTGTGGTCATCTTAATAATAGATGCAATAATATTTGAAAAACTTCCTGTTATATAATATATATCTTTAATTTCAAAGAAAAACATTCACAGCCTTTTTAAAAAATATTGTACACCCATATTTCACTAATTGCAAACGGACTGGATAATAGAAATGGAAAACACGATATCTTACATTCATAATTAAAATCTACTCCATCACCTGAAAACGCGTTTAATATGGTTTTTAAGCATGCGTTTTTTTCTTTTAAATTGAGTACCTACTTAAAAATACAAATTAATATACACCACATGTCATTTGTAGCGCTCTGCAGTATTTTACTTCACACTTGATTAGTTAACGCCCCCAAGGTGTTCCGAGGAATCCCTTACAGAGACAAGATGAGATTCGAACCTTTGAATCACTGCTCATCAGTCAAGAGCAATACCGACTGAGTTATCCGGGAACCATACTTCCAATTTTCAATCGATGAGTGTAACGGGGGTGCTAAATTACATAAGTTTGTGTTGGGAATGTTATTCCACAACGAATGTTTCCACTTTGTTCGAAGACACGAGTAATGTCCAACAATAAGAACGCTCATAATTCTTATAGCGTCATTATTAAAACAAGTTTTTATTTACTTATGTGAAAACTTCATTCTAAAAGTAATGTTTAATTCATCGCATACGTCGACCATAAAAGCCATGCCCATGTACTTCCACCACACCCCCATCAGTACACAGAAAATGTAGATGTAAGTCAAGACCATTACTGACTGACCTATCTGGAACTTCTCCTTTACCAATTTCACATTCATTATGGCCTCTTTTTATAATAATCTTCGAATTTCAAGCGCTCTCTACTACGTTATCAACAAAATCCTCACATTCATCATAGAGGCCCTGTCCATGCTCACTATGACCTCTTTTTATAATAATCTTCGAATTTTACGCGCTCTCTACTACTTTCCCAACAAAATCGTCACATTCATCATAGAGGCTCTATCCATGTTCATTATGGCCTCTTTTTATAATAATCTTCGAATTTTAGGCGCTCTTTACTACGTTCAAAACAAAATCCTCACATTCATCATAGAGGCTCTATCCATGCTCATTATGGCCTCTACTTATAATGTTCTTCACATTTTAAGCGCTCTTAACTACATTCCCAACAAAAACCTCACATTCATCATAGAGGCCCTGTCCATGTAGTGCGCCCACACGCCCAGCAGTGTGAACAGAAGGTAGATGGTCAGCAGAGTCCCCAATACTGCCCCCTGGGCGCCCAGGTCAAACTGGCTGAACACCGAGCTGAAGTCGATCGTGTTTGGACTGAAGGTGAAGCTCAGTGCGCTGATCATCTCATTAGAATCGCCACAGATACACTGAACCTTGCTCGAACCGTTCACGCGGCTCATCTGCAGGGCAGAAAATTTAATAGGATTCAAACCGTTAGGACGCAAGTTGCTTAAAAGTAAATAGGTGCTGATTTTCAACAATTGAACTATTACAATCAAACTATTACAAAATTATTATTACAATGAACTATTACAAAATTATTATTACAATGAACTATTACCAAATTATTATTACAATGAACTATTACAAAATTATTATTTCAATGAACTATTACAAAATTATTATTTCAATGAACTATTACAAAATTATTATTACAATGAACTATTACAAAATTTATTATTACAATGAACAATTACAAAATTATTATTACGATGAACAATTACAAAATTATTATTACGATGAACTATTACAAAATTATTATTACAATGAACTATTACAAAATTTATTATTACAATGAACTATTACAAAATTATTATTACGATGAACTATTACAAAATTATTATTACGATGAACTATTAGAATCGCCACAGATACACTGGATCTTGCTCAAGCCGTTCACAAGAAATAGGATGAAAGGCGTTAGGAAGTTCCTCAATAGTAATAATATTAGGGGTTGATTAAAAAAAATTGCATTACTACAATCGACACCATCATCTCGGCCATCATTCCACATAAAATTCACTCCTCAACACGATTACCCTCGTCATCATGCCACATAACTATTTATCTACATGGCCTGTGGTAGAACACCGGCTTCCGACGCAAAATATCCGTGGATCGAGCCCTGGCGATTTCGTCCCTGGAGACCGGCAGTGACAGGAGCCTGTCTCTTGTGTGGCAGCACATAAATTGTCAGACGTCGGTGTTGGGGTCCGTCCACAATAAAGCATATATAGTGCTGGCGTTGAACGTTAAAACAACTGAACGACACGGCCACCATTTTTGATTCCATTACTACCCCCACATGTATCACATTCATCTCTACCAACATACTTAACAGACCTACATTAGTTATTTTGACTCCTCCTCCCCACATACTCCATCTCCTTATCCCCTTTCCTTTTCTTCTCATCATCATCTCATTATCCCCTCATCACCCTCATCCTCCTTATCAACATTGAGACTAGTTCATTCATCATCATATATTCTATTATTTATAATTATATTTATCAACATTGAGACTACTGTGGCCTCTTTATGTGGAAGGTCTCTCTGGTTAGACAACGATGGTATAGTGAGCATTTCACCATTTCCCCTCATACTTATATTATCACTATCATCCTCATAAAAATTTGCCTCCACTGCAATCTCTATCACATGTATCTCCGTAATATCCCCACACATGTCACCATCATAATCCACATAACTTACCGTCTCCCCCCAAATCCTCACTATACCATCGTTGTCTAACCAGAGAGACCTTCCACATAAAGAGGCCACAGTACTACTAAGGGGAGCTAGCTTGAAGCCAAGCATGCTCAGTCTATATCTTTAAAGACAGTTGAAAAATCTTCAGATCTTCACAGTATTCATAAAGGTTGAATTAAGAAGGTAACGGCCTTAATTATCCCGATACACATCATAGCCGTCTAGAACACATTGTTATAGAAATGCATGCCCACACAAGCAAAATCCTTCCTTTGAGACATGCTCTTGTCTTGTTTGTTTGTTTTGTTACCAAACGTAACGTCCAACGTGAGCACGATATAGTTTATTTCAATGATGGGACCCAAGGCTGATGTCTGACAATTTCACGTCTGCCATACACTAGACAGGACGAGGAGGCCTAGATTCATATCTTAAGTGAGCTGGTCACATTAAATTGGCAAGACGAATTGCAAAAACATTTTTTTGACCAATCGTGAGATTCGAACCGAGCACTTTTCGATCTGAAAACCAACGCTCTTCACTTGAGCCAGTTCAGTCCCCCCCTCCCCCCGTACTTGCATCCCGCCCCCGTTTTTGCCCCCCCCGTATTTGCACCCCGCCGGTATTT
>RQTK01000787.1:168345-181640 GCA_003991915.1 Elysia chlorotica | reverse complement strand
ACCCCCCGTATTTTCACCCCGCCCCCGTATTTGCACCCGCCCCCCGTATTTGGTCTCACCTTACAGTTACTGGCGAGCCAGTCGACCTGCACTTCGTCCCAGGTGTAACACGCCACGGCCGTCATGCCGAACATGTAAGGTGCAACCAGCGGGTCCACTACCGGAGACGCTGAAATAATGTCACATATAAGATAAGATAAGATATATTATTTTACTTTACAGGCACATTTGGTGTTCCATATATACCGCACAAAATCAAATTAAACATAGGCTATAAAAGCACTGGCATTATTTTACTACTTGACACCTCAAAGCGTGGCTTTTAGGCTTCTGTCCGTATAAATTCAGTATCGATAAACATAGACTGTAATTTTACCAAGATATTATTACTGTAACTTAGGAGTTTTTGTTTACTTGAACCCCCCTCCCTTCCCCCACACATCTTAAGAAAAAAAAATCACCTCCACCAAAAAGTCCCCTACAAAAATCCCTTAAAAACAAGAGGTTAAATAAAGCATGAATCAATTGTGATGCGATTTCACCAAGATGTCTGTAACTTAGTTTGAGGTCACAAGCTTTAGTAAACGTACCAAGCAGTTGCGTCAGTAGAAGGGTCTGATGCTAAACGGTGCGATATATCATCTTATTAAAAAAAAAACGTAAAGCAGTCAAACGTAAAACAAACACCATGTGTTTGCTATGAAATGAAGGTATGGCTTTGCAGTTTGTTGAGAATGAGTCATGACTTCCAACAAATGGAATGCCTTTTTGTGAAATCACTTTCCCTGTAATGAATCATTTACGCCTTCTCGAATTTTATTATAAAAGACATAGAAAATTGCGTTGGGCCGATAGAGGTTGACAATTAATAAAGTCGAGCTAGCGCGTACCATTCAGGATACTACGATGGCCATTGTATAAGGAATGTGCTCAGTGCATAATACTTTGATTCTATTTACCCTCTAGTTAAGTTCACTGCGTATTACATATAATTTTACACATATTTTAATAGAAAGATCTAACTGTTTAACTTACCTTCCCTCTTTCTCCTTGACACAGCAACTTCGTCTGCAAAAAGTATAACATAATTATCAATACTATTTAAAATTGTAGTTTGTATTTATATGACATATTTATGTTTTTATTATTCAGGGAAAATTTAATTAAGCATTATTATGTCTCCGTTTCACGATTTCGATATTGCAATTTCGGTACAAACATGAAGTTTTGTACTTTGCAGACCTATGTTCCAAAGGGAACCAAGAGGCTTAAACAAAACTAGCTCTGCACTGTAGCGACCAGATGTTGAAATATAATCCTCCCCAAAATGTGAAAAAAATAAGTTATTCTTAGCCAATCCACACACTATCTTCGCGTACTGACGATAGAAGTAAAATCTTTGTAGTTTGTTGAGAATGAGTCATGACTTCCAACAAAATGGAATACTTTCTTTGTGAAATCACATTCAATGGATCATTTACACCTTCTCGAAAAAATACCAGTAACCTCCCAGTTTGATATTTTCTTTAATTTCAGGTGTCTTATGTAAAATAAATGATCAATTAGGCACTCAATATTTGTTTCATATCGCCTTTGATCAATAGCTTGACCAGTGCGTACGTTTCTAGGCTTAAAAAATTTTGTTGGGCCAATAGAGGTTTATAATTATAGGTGCCAAGCGAGTGGATGCCATTCAGGATGCTATATGAGCACTGTGTGCGGAACAAGACCAGTGCATAATACTTCGATTTTATTTACCCTCTATCTTATTTGACATCGTATTAAATAGAATTGTGCACATATTTCACTAGAAAGATATAACTCCTTATTTTCTATTTAACTTACCTTCCCTCTTTCTCCTTGATACAGCAACTTCGTCTGCAAAGAGTATAAGATATGAGTTATAACATAATTATCAATACTATTTAAAATTGTAGTTTGTATTTATATGACATATGTATATGTTTTTATTATTTAGGGAAAATTTAATTAAACACTATCTTCGCGTACTGACGATAAAAGTAAAAACACCTAACTACCAGATAAACAACCAAACAAACCTTCCAGAGGCCTGAGTTCAATATAAGCCTGATCAGTTGATTACAGATTACTTTTCCTGTGACGAACTTGTCCACTACATAGCCTAGTAACTGACGATAGACCTGAAAACCTTACCACCAAATATGAAACCATCCAAAGGCCATAGTCCAATATAAGTCTGATCAGTTGATGGCAAGGTACTTTTCTTATGCAGTCTTGTAACTGACGATGGATGTTAAAGCATAGGATCGAAAGTTAAAATCGCGGGAGCTTACAACCCTTTGAAAGGCTTCTTATTCTTATATATAAAGACGAGTCATAAGCTTGCCATAACTGAGTGCTTACGACTCCTAGCCCCCAATAAACAAACAAACCTTCCAAAGGCCTTAGTCCAATGTAAGCCTGGCCGGTTGATTTCAGAGTTCCCTCCGCAAGACAGATTTCCGAGCAGGGACCCATGTCAGCATACTCGATGGTCGTTCTGAAATTGGACAATATTAATAATTGTCAATGAAACAAAACAAAACAAAAGAAACAAATAAACGAACAAACTATCACACTATTGCCATTAAACTTAACTTTCATAATCTGAATGCAATGCCGAATTATAAATAAATATTATTGTTCTGATAATTATTTGTAATTTCAATTATTTTAATACTTTTTTTCTTTTCTACAAACCTCTTTCCTGTCATACATAAATATAGAAAGAATCTTACAGCTACTTTCAGGTATATAAATGTAAAATTACATCAATCACATAGTGTGTTTTTATTCTTGAAGGTTGTGAAAGAAAAAACTGAAAATAAAGGATACCTTTCTGAAATAAAATTATTGGGATCTTTACACTATTAAAAGCTTGAAGTTTATCGATAAATTTATTCGAAATTTTAATGTAATATTGCACCTAGTACAACATCATAACCAAAACATAAGCAATAGTTTAAAGACAGTATTGCAATTACAAAGCATGACACAACTTATTATGATTAGAGCTGGAATTTTTAGTTATTTTTCTCGCTGTGATTAGAAGTAGGCTTTCAGTGTATATGTGCTTTGTGGGAGTAGAACCTTCGATTTGATGTTGCCATGGCACCGGGTCGTTTGCCATTCAAAGACATTCAAAATGATGTATACCACTAGACCACAAATCTATTTTATCAATAGTATGTCTGCATGAGTAAAGATTAAGTAATTTTATCTTCCCGTTTATATCCCCCCTCTCCCTCTTTCTACACTCATAGTACAGCCTAATGTCATTTTCACCTTCTGTTATCTATAGAATCGTACTGGTTCACACAATAGATTACACTTAGTTACCCAAGAGAAATTATTATATCAAAGTTGTTTAAAAAAAAGTATTACTAATTTAAAACATTCTTACTCATATTGGAATCAACACGAGATGCCAATAATCATTAATCTTCCTAATTTTTTGAGACAGCCTCCTTGTTTTATAATAATTGTCAAGGTTTTTATGTTTTCCAATTCTTTTATTCCGATATATATTTTTATGAGCAAGCGACACAAAACCCCTCTTGGCTAACGTACTTTATTTTTCAGCTATGGCCTTTAATGTTTAGAAAAATAAGCCATTAGATAGCCATCTTAACTACAGGAAATGAAAAAAAAAGATTTTTCTTTAATACCGCTAAAAAGACATATAAAACTACCATTTTCTGAGTATAACAGTTCTATAGATTTATTTGGTAAATGTCTTAATTCTAACCTGTAATCGTAGCTGATATCTGTTGGTTGGGATCCAATCTTCACATATAGGCGGTAGAACAGATGTGGAGTTGTAGCTCTGATCATTATACAGGCTCGCGCGTTAGTGTCGCTGTATGATGTAAAAAATGCAAGAAAACAACTACAAATGTATATTGTTTACAGTAAGACTATACAATGTTCACAGAAATCCCAACCCTTGGCAATTGACATCTAAGTTTTGATATAAATATAAAAGTTGTAATGATAAGTCAGGTTCAAAGTAGATGAACTCAGGCTCAAAAACATCTTTTAGCCAAGCAGAAAAACCAAACAACACACTAAAGAGGAAAAAAAAACAACCCAACAAAACAACACAAGAAAACAACACCCCCCCCAAAAAAAACACAACAACAACAACAAAACAACAACAAAAAACAGCAACAAAAAAAACAACAACACAAAAAACAACACACACACACACAAAAAGAACAAACAGAACTAATACAATAAAACCCTAAAACAGACTCAACAACGTCATGATTATAGTGTCATGAAAATTAGGCAAATTGTAGGCGTGGTTTCAACATAATTATTGTTATGTTCATTTTCCTCGAGTAGAGGGTATATAAAGGCTTAGCTGAGGCCATAACGCGTCTTATGAAAAAGGTATATATTTAAGATGGTACAAAAACCATACTCCATCGATCATGTTAGACATATTTATAACATTACTTAAAGACCTCAAACATAGTTATAATTTATAAAAATAACGACATTTTTACATTCTAAAATCCAAGTAGGTTAGGATGAAAAGTTGTGGCGATAAGCATAATTACACTGTTAATGTAAAGTCATTCCTTCCGACTTAGATAGAAGGGATGAAAAATAAATGTAAACAAAGAAGTTATAGAAGATATGAAAGACATTGATACATCATGAGAAAGATATATATGAGAGAGAGAGAGAGAGAGAGAGAGAGAGAGAGAGAGAGAGAGAGAGAGAGAGAGAGAGAGAGAGAGAGAGAGAGAGAGAGAGAGAGAGAGAGAGAAGAGAGAGAGAAGAGAGAAGGAGAAGAAACAAAGAAATAGAAATTATATCGCAGGTGTGTAACTTTCTCGCCCCCCCCCCCCTCCTCTCTTATCTTTTTTGTTCTGTCTTGTCTTTCCGTCTCCTTCCGTCCTTCTCGCTATTATACCTTCCCCTTCCAACCAACTCACGGATACTCAAACGAGTGGTAGAAAAGCTTCGAGGCGTCCCCCTCTATGAAGCGGGGCTGGATATGCACTAGCTGGTCCTCCTGTACCGTACAATTGACGCCCGTGTCGTGTTCCACCTTGGCCTCCCTCATGTTTAGCTTTGCCCCGTTGTCTGTTGCCACTGAGGCCACAACGATGTCGGACGTGATGTATTTGGAGTGATCGCCGTGGATGAAAGGGTTTTTGGTCTTCACCACCTGGATCATGTAAAGGACGAGAAAAGTTCAGTTTACTACTGTCGCTGTATAGAATCTCTAAGGGGGACCTTGGAGACACTTTCCGCTGCCTCTATCTATAGAGAATCCAGTTAACTGCTGAAAGCAATTTTGTAAAGGAATAATAGTTTTCTAGAATCTTGATCGAGTGAAGAAAGAAGGAATATTTTCATATAAAGATGTTAGCGACGAAATAAAAAACAAGTTGCGTCGAATCACGTCCATCTAAATTCATAATGGTTTGAATTGACGCGGAAGAACATGATAGCATTGAGGTATGGCTCAGAGTATTCTGCCGAGCGAAACATAGTGAGGGAGAGAGAGAGGAACAGAGAGAGAGAGAGAGAGAGAGAGAGAGAGAGAGAGAGAGAGAGAGAGAGAGAGAGAGAGAGAGAGAGAGAGAGGGGAACAGAGAGAAAGAAATATATTAAGAGAAATGCTAGAGATAGAGAGAGACAGGGACACACATACAGGCAACGAGGGAGAATGAGAAAACCAAAGTCCATCAGCTCTAACGCTACCAATTTTAGACTTACCTGTAAAGATATTGGCTGATACGCGTCAGCAATGTCCACATCTCCAACAGAAAACCCGCTCATGTCGTCCAGAGAATCTGACTCCCCGCCGCTCCCGCCGCCCGCCTTCTCCTTGATGTCTTTCAGCGTAGTTCTCTGAGATGCGATGCTGAACGTTTTCTTCTTCATGCTAAACCGCCCCTTGGAGTTGCGCAGTCTCTTGGACAGTTTGAATGTACTCGACCACGCTCTTCTCATATTTTCGATGACGTTTGGCGCCTGTGATGGAGATTTGAAATAATTATTACTGTGGCCAATATACTTAAACCTTTCGCATAGGAACAACTTTATTACACTATTTGAAAGGGTGCGTCCATAGGGCATGGTATTTTTAGTAGCGCGTCCTGCAAAGATTAATTATTATATTAAAACGATGAATATTAAAATTATTAGTACAGTGCTGCAAATCTCACACTACAAGTGAATTTTCATGCACGACTTTTATCTTTCATTTTTTACTCACACTAATATATACTTTGAAGGTTGGTTGATTATGTACAAAATAGTGAAAAAAAAGGTTTACATGTATTTGTTAAAAAGAATTCCTCATGAACTGCATTCATTAAAAATAGAAATGATATTTAAAAGTGTTCGAATATTCAATTTTAACTCAAAATATTTCTAATACATAAGAGCGCAAGCTCAGAGGCCACTGGACTAATAATACATATTTTAAATAATAATCAATTAAAACTTATATAAAACAATAATTATCATTTCATATTGATACAATATCATTTGATATAAATAATACAAAATTATTCTTACATTATAGCTTAATAAAGACCAAAAGCCGTTGTATAGACCTTTCATGAGATCCAGGAGACATTAACCTTTTGAGCCACGTCTCCCTGACTGTATTTTGACTCTATACCTAGCCTCCTTAGCTGAACATATTAATTTTTCTAGGTCCACAAGGTCTTTTATCAAATTATGTCTTTACTTGTATGTTATTTTGTTTTTCTTAGTCCATTCTAGATCTAGATCTACATGGTTATTAAGCGGTGTTATGGTCTTCAGTAAATTGAGCTATTATCGACCGACGCTACAGATTCCGTTACCGACCGTCCCCGTTTTGTTATGGGCGCCCTTATCACAAGGCCTCTAAAGAAATTAAATAATCCTACCTTGTCAATCCTAGACTGGACTTTGAACCGACGCCTCTTGGCAAGCATTTTGGCGAAGTATTCCTGCTCATGTGCGCTCAAGCCATTGTCCTTGCCTAGCTGAGTTTTGTTCGGCTCCAAACTGTTCACATCAATAGCGAGAGCGTCAACTATGTTGTCCAGGAGGCTTCCCACAGCTGGCGACGGTTGGGGAAAGGAGTGGAGTTGAGTTGAGTTGAGTTGGTTTAACGTTCAACATCAGCGCTATATAGGCTATATTGTGGACGGGCCCCAAGACTAACGTCTGACAATTTTATGTGGTGCCACACACGAGACACACTCAGCCGCACATTGACAACATTGACAACATTGACAACGACCCAACCAGTAGGGGGTGCAATCGCCAGGGCTTAAACCCGGACCTTTTGTGTCGGAAGTCAGGACCACCAGGTCTACCCCAGGACCACCGCCCCCTCCCCCTCGAAGGAGTGGATTATGTGTTTAATACGTATATCGAAAATAAACGGAAAAGTGGTAAGAAAAATTCTGTAGTGAGCATAATTCTTTTTAGATTAAAGAATTGCTTAACATAAAAAAAACCCAGAGACAAATAATTATTGTGGCAAAGAAAGGAACTGGAAAACGGTGATGCGTGACTGAGTCGGTGACTACCTGAAACTGACTTCTGGACGCTCTCCACCGTTCTCTGGGATGAGGAGCCAGCAATGTTCCCCAAAATATCAATCAGAAAAGCCGCAGTGCTTGAGGCAGCCTCCTAGGAAGAGCAAAGGAAGTGTACATGTTACAAGGAAAGTTATAGAATAATGTGTACCGTACAAAATGACTCACGTTTTACCAAATTTCACAATTAGACATTTGTCAAATCAGGCATATTGCTTCAAAATAAAACAAAAATACATAATATCAGACTTTACTTTTAAAATGGTAGCATCCATAATAATCATGAATAATGTTTCTAGTACTTCGGTGTAAGCAAACATGAAGGCAGTGTTGCCAAGCCAATGAATGCGCGAAACTGAAATAATACGTGTCCTCAAGGCAGTAAAGTAATAAATTTCAAAAGCACTTAAGGCGCACTCAATAAGATTGTGAAAATAGCTTCCATATATTTTACTAGAATCGGTATTAGTATAGTGCGACCAGCTGAAACGGAA
This sequence comes from Elysia chlorotica, assembly GCA_003991915.1. Lineage (NCBI taxonomy): Eukaryota > Metazoa > Mollusca > Gastropoda > Plakobranchidae > Elysia > Elysia chlorotica. The sequence continues at coordinate 173,563 of RQTK01000787.1, read as the reverse complement.
GTCCTGGTATCACCGCTCAGTCTCGGTGTTGCAGCACTTAACATTTCAGACTTGAAACGTGTCCACTCACTCACTCTTGCCCATCTGTTAGCCCCGTCAGTTTATTAACAGAGTTAAAGATATGAATGTGTCTGAATATTAAAAAAAATACATTCCGATCCTAGTAGATGGCCATGGGTATTAAGGAACTAATCAATCAATCAATCAAGTAACCAAATTTCAAGATGGTTTTGCTATCAGACATGTTTGTATACACATCGATGCTCTTCATTCTAAAGTTTTGTCAGGTGAAAGTACAACAACTAAAATAAGCCTTTAAAGAGTACAAAGCGAAGCCAAATTCGCAACTTTTAGAAACTAAAAAACAACCATATAGTTATTATATAATATCAGGTATTAAAAAAAAGTTTCCCTCAAACTCACAAGAGTGCTCCCGCTCATGACCTTGCTAGCCGAGGTGATGGTGGTAGCGGACTTGGCGAAGAGTTCCACCTGCGCGGCTGTGCCCAGGTCTCCCCGCAACTCCTGGTTTTTGGCCGCCTCCTCCACAGCCTTCATGTACGTCTCGGCAGTCTGGCCCATGAAAATGACGAAGGCTTGCTTTAAGTTGTTCAATTCAACATACCGATTTTACAATGCCGTGTAGGCTCCCTCATAAATTAGGACACCTTAGATGGAGGACTAGCCTCGTGACAACAGAATGGAACAGGATAAGATCTATTACAGCCACAGTGCCATTAATAGACATCTGTGATTATAGCTTGTCTGTGACTTGACCTTTCGTTTTTTCAGTGCCATCTGTAGCCGTATAGGATTCCCCCCAGGGAAAGCTACAGGACGCTAAAGCCAAGAAGTACAGATTTTATGATGATGATGATGATGATGATGATGATGATGATGATGATGATGATGATGATGATGATAATGAAATTATTAAAAAAATAAAACAACAACAACAAAAACAACAAAACAGCGACAACAACAAAACATTAACAAAACAACAATAATACTAGCAACAACGTTAATTTTTTCAGGAGAATACAATGAATACCTTTGACAGAGACTTTTCCATAGGATCTACTGCAGTTTCTGGATCAAAGGCTGCCGGGAGTTCACCCTCCTCGGCCTCTTTAGTCTCGAACATCTGCGGGCTCACCTCCACTACCTCTGGTTCTGGTTGGATCGTTTCTTCCTGGAATTCAATGGGAAAAAAAACAACAACTAATCTTGAATATTCATATGCGTCTTAGTTTTCAACTTCCTTTTTTGTTGTTTCTTTCTAAGTGTCAATATGAAAATACTTTTTTAAAATCTTGATCGTTTCTGTGTGTCTTATTTTTTGAAATGTGCCTACAACTATTTCTATTCATTTATTTTAACGTTCACGGTCAAATAAAACATGCACTCTCGATCTCTAATATTTCAACATGGGACTTTTATATCTATTAATGCCGAATTTTTTTAAAACTTAAAACTTTCGCTTAGACAACTAGGACTCGAAAGGCATCAGGTGAGTCGGTTATATTTTTATAGGTTAAACGTTAAAAGGACAAAGAACAAAAACTCTTAGTTTGTTAAAAAAAAAAAGAATTATTCAAAGCATCATTATCTCTCACAACAGTTCTATTTCGTTTCTAAAACACTATAAATAGTATTTTACAACCATGATAGACCATCACACAGCCTATGTGTTAAACTGAGAGTGTTTTACCATTTCGTTTCTAAAGCACTCTAAATCTTTCATGTAAAGAGGTAAGAGATGTTAATAGTATGCACTCATGGCGCAAAAATATCATGGGTTCTTTATTATTGATCAAATTTAAATAAAACCCACAACGTTAGTTTCTCCAAAATAGATATTACAATGCGTGTTAAAATTTTTTCCCTCACTTGTTACTTTCATGTTGCCTAAGCTTTAATGAAACATCCTATGTTTTAAATTGTTTATATAGAAAGAACATATGAAATCTTAAGACAAAACTGGAGTTTGTTTAACAAACTCAGAGTTTGTCAAAATAATTTAACGAAAGAAAAAAACAATACACATATTATTAGATCTAGATTATGTAAGTAAAAAGAGAAAATGGTCGACAAGCTGGCTCTAGGCTGACAAGACGAAGATCCTAAGTTCGAGTCTAACCTGTTAGCACCATTTCCTTATATAATTTATGTTAAAAAAAAACCCAATGGGCCGCCATAATAATTTTATTTTTTCTATTTCAACAAACACGCAACCAGATATTAAAAAGAAACCCAAATGCAAAACAAACGATAAATTCCATTCTTAAATCGTCACAACACTAACAGTTCTATTTCGTTTCTAAAACACTATAAATAGTATTTTACAAACAAGATAGACCATCACACAGCCTATGTGTTAAACTGAGAGTGTTTTACCATTTCGTTTCTAAAGCACTCTAAATCTTTAGTATTTTACAAACAAGATAAACCATCACACAGCCTATGTGTTAAACTGAGAGTGTTTTACCATTTCGTTTCTAAAGCACTCTAAATCTTTAGTATTTTACAAACAAGATAGACCATCCCACACAGCCTATGTGTTAAACTGAGAGTGTTTTACCATTTCGTTTCTAAAGCACTCTAAATCTTTAGTATTTTACAAACAAGATAGACCATCACACAGCCTATGTGTTAAACTGAGAGTGTTTTACCATTTCGTTTCTAAAGCACTCTAAATCTTTAGTATTTTACAAACAAGATAGACCACCATACAGCCTATGTGTTAAACTGAGAGTGTCCGCACCAGAGCGTTGATCACAGTGGAGAACGTGGCCGCAGTCTGCGCTGTCTTGACCGGGTCGTGGCCGGCCACTGTCTCCTCAAACTGGGACTCCATCACCGAGAGGGTTGTCTCAGCCTGGGCAGGGTCCTCCGTGATGCTGGCCACATCCAATAGGTCGTTCACCTTCAGGCCCGAAAGAGAAACAGTGTTAGTGTGTAAACCGCTAACCCTCAACCCCCCCCCCCAACAAAAAAAACAACAACAAAAAAACAAAAACAAAAAAAAGTAAAGAAAAAAAAAAACAAAAAACGCCCACCCTCCCACAAGAGTGAGTGAGTGAGTTTGTTTTACGGTACCTCAGCACGGCAACGGCTATGTTGCGGTCATGATGTCCTAAGACAGTTAATTTATTATACTAGTAGCAACGGTAATTCCTGTATCTCTCTCTGCACAACCCCAGCAAAAAACAACAGCAATAACAATATCAACAAAGATAGAGACAACTAAAAAAACAACAAAAAACAAACAAACAACACAACAACAACTGATTAAGTAAAGCGCTCAATTCTGGGGAGAAATAAAAAAAGGGAGATAGATAGATAGATAGATAGATAGATAGATAGATAGATAGATAGATAGATAGATAGATAGATAGAGAGAGATGGAGTGATAGACAGACAGAGAGAGAGAGAGAGAGAGAGAGAGAGAGAGAGAGAGAGAGAGAGAGAGAGAGAGAGAGAGAGAGAGAGAGAGAGAGAGAAGGGATGGTAAGCAAACCAACTAATTCCACACAAACAGAGACCAGGTTAAAGACCATCACAGCCTATAAAATGTGATAGAGATAAAAGAAACAAATCTAAAGTTATGTTGGATGCAGTCGTTTGGTACATTGATTTAATCTCCTTAAAGTTCATTGACCAAGCTGCCAAAAAATTAAGGTAAAAAATCTCAATTGCGTTTTTTCTTGCCTTAAAAAGTAATTCTTTTGTTCTTTCTATTTCTCCCCTTTCTACCATTTCGCAATTCTTTAAACTCAATGGACTCACCTCGACGGTGACCTCGCAAACTGTCTCCATGTTATAAGGGTCGGTTATGACCATGCGCACTTTACACTGCTTGTCTGGCGTACCACACGTCGTAAGCTGAACTTGTGGAGTGACTGATTCTCCTGTTGAAGAACAAAAGATGAAAGTGAAATAATAAGAAGAAGGATTTTATTCTATTAAAAAAGATTCCCATTTCTGTTAATACAGTCTCAAAGTCACTATAACGACTTGCAGCTGAGATGTCCAAAAAGTATAAACGATAGTGAATGAAAAAAATATCAGAAATATTACCCACAGGAACACCACTTTCGCAGAACCCTACCCTATCCACTTCAATGTAACCTGAAGCTTAACTTTTCAGGTTTACTGCGGCTACTACTACTACTACTACTACTACTACTACTACTACTACTACTACTACTACTACTACTACTACTACTACTACTACTACTACTACTACTACTACTACTACTACTACTACTACTACTACTACTACTACTACTACTACTACTACTACTACTACTACTACTACTACCACCACCACAACTACCACTATTCCACTAACCTCCTTTGTAGATGACTGGGGTCTCCACATCCGATACTTGTTGGACGCTGTACAGCAGAAATGGTTGGCTATCAAGAGCTTCGTCCCTTCCCAGTCTGTCGTACTCGTCTTTCCAGCCAGAGAAGGAAAACCTGAATAGCGTATCAACAGCTCGCCCTGACAAAAGAATGATATTATATATATACGCTCGTATAAAAAAGGTTTAGACCGAGGACTTAGATTGCATTCAAATTTCTTAGCATAGCTTACTTGCTCACCTTGTTAAGATGCTTAAACTTTTAAAAAGCCTGTAATAGAATGCATCCCCCATTTTTGTATAGAGTTTCTCATAAAGCTTAACACCATAGTGTAAAACATTAATATCCAATACAGTTATGGTGATAGATATGTTTCATTAAAAATTAATAACAAAATGATATGTTTATCTCCAACCACTTTTGCCAAACAATATTTGCTCTTTCATATACGGAGATGAAAAGAACATGGATATCATCTATTAAAAAGTGTAGCACTTTCTTCAACTGTATTGAGAAGGATAACAGGAAAGACACGGAAATTTGTATTAACATTGATTCATACAACACAAGCTAAAGTTGTTGCTGTAGATCGGTTACCAAAGCTGTTGGTTAAAGATGGTGGTAAATGTAGTGTTACTGAGTATGTGTGCGTGTGTGTTATTTTTATTTAAATATCACTTGAATTGTTCAATTAGTTTAGTTAGTACCTTTTTAACGATGTAAAGCGCCCAGACCCTGATAATTCGGGGTTGGGCGCTATATAAATATCATTTATTATTATTATTATTATTATTATTATTATTATTATTATTATTATTATTATTATTATTATTATTATTATTATTAT
>RQTK01000787.1:121435-168192 GCA_003991915.1 Elysia chlorotica | reverse complement strand
CATCATCATCATCATCATCATCATCATCATCATCATCATCATCATCATCATCATCATCATCATCATCATTATTATTATTCTTATTATTATTATTGTTGTTATTATTATTATTATTATTATTATTATTATTATTATTATTAAAGCTGTAGATGTCATGACGGACCGCGCGGTGCACACACAAAAAAAGACACAACTACAACAAATATCCGTACCTGACTTTGGTGTAACGTCACAACTCCCACCATACGGGGGTAGGTCGGGAAAGATAGTGGTAGATGCTTCAGAAGATTGATCAGCTGAGAACCGAACCTCGACTTTTAGAGTGTAAGAGGTCTCATCTACCCACCAGCCACCTTCTGTGTCAAAGGTAGAGGCAGTCGGTTCTGGAAAAAAAACTCCTATATTTTAATGTCTATTTTAACATGTTTAGGCTTCATAACGACCTAAATTTAGTAGCAATAGTAAGAAAAACAATTACAATTTTCAACATCAACAACAAGAACAAGAGCAATAACAACAAGAACAACAAGAACAAGAACAACAACAACAACAACAACAACAACAACAACAACAACAACAACAACAAATCTCAACTCACCAACTACAATATGAAAACATGTGTAACGTGTAAAGACCCCAGTGTTCCCTCTAGTTACTCGATTTAACTTTTCTTTTTCCAAACGGATCTGTACTTAGATAATTTTGATGCCTCATACTAATTCTTTCTCTGTTTCTTAAACAGATTACATAATACATAATAATAAAAAAAAATCGGAGGAACAGCCACTAGCCAACATTCAGTATTTTAAACAATATCAAGACCTCTATAACGCAACGTAACAGGTACATGTATAAGGGTTTCTTGTGAACTACGGAGCCGCATAAAGCGGACCTTTTAGAAGTTTGAGTTCTTTGCTAGCGTTCAAAGTCCTTAGAGTCCCATGACTAAGGTCTAACAATTTTACGTGCTGCCCCACATCGCAGAGACAGTGGGAAGCTAATGATGACCCCTGTCTTAGCCGGTCATAATTATTATACTGAGACCAACCCAACCAATAACAGATGCAATTGGACAAACGACTTTTCGATTTGTGTGCTTTCGAACCAGGATTGCTCTGCCACTGGCAACGGCAGACTGCCTAACTCTGGACAAGGTGGATCAAATGTAGGAGTTTGCGACTTCTATTCAGGACTCCCTGGTTAGATTCCTCTATTGGAACACCTTGTTCTCTACTGGTTGAGTCGGTGATGTTATACTGTGACTGACATCATCATCATGATCATCATCATCATCATCATCATCATCATCATCATCATCATCATCATCATCATCATCATCATCATCATCATCATCATCATCATCATCATCATCATCATCATCATCATCATCATCATCATCATCATCATCATCATCGTCGTCGTCATCATCATTAGTCGCACTGTCTCTGTGTAGCAGCATATAAAATTGCCTGATGTAATTCTTGGGATCCGTCTACATTATAGCCTATAGAGTGCTGACGTTAGACAATTACCAATCAAATAAACACAAAAACAATCCTTCCCCTGTCTCTGTGTGGCGACCGTATAATAATACATTTACCAGAAGTTTTTTTTTTAAACTAGCCCATCATTATACCCTGGTTGCTGACATTGAATGTTGAATAAACCAAAACAAACAACAGATCATCTTACCAGAGGTGATCCGGGAGTCCCATGATGAATGCGGTATCTCTTCATTAAGCATTGAGTAGGGGTTGTACTTGTAGAGAGACCAGTTGTAGGTGAATGACGCTCGATCCTCCTCGGTGCAAGTCTCACACTGCACCTGGGCTTCAAACACAGCCCGCTGATTTGGTAGAAGTTTCGCCTCACAGTTCCACAAGCATCTGAATGAAGAGTTCCAGATATTGTGATTGAGAGAAGACGAGATTAGTTAATAAAAGTTATTAAGAATTAATATCTCACGTGATATTCAACTCCGATTAACATAAATTTTTGTTGGACTTTATTTTGTATTATTTTTCTAATCGATATTTGCCCACTTGTTAGCTATCGATTCGTATCATTCTTCTAATTGTTATGTTCATTTCGTGATCAACCAAAGCCCTTTCTGTAAATTATAATTCAATTTTTGAAAAAAAAAATTGCAATAAAAATGGCTTTTTAATTTATTTACAAAAAAAAATCAACACGATTTATAATACATAAAGAAACTCAAAATAAAAACACATATAATTTATATAATCACTTTTGGAAATTGTAGTAAGGATTTGTGAATGTGAATACAACTTACTGAAGGGCCACAGCAGGTCTTTCTCCGGAGACCATCTTTAGCACTGTGACGGCTGTGGCGGATCGATCTCCTATATTGGAGTGCACGAACACTTCAAACAGAGCCAAATCTTCATGTGCGAACACAGAGCTATCTAGTGTGATTTTGCCCTGCTCTGGAAGCGGGCCCAACCCTGAACACTTCGGTAGTGCCCTGTAAGTGGTGTCTCCGCTCGACTGGACAGTGTACCTGGGAACCAGATCCTCTGAGGATAGTGTGTAACAGGTCCAGTTAAACATTAACATGCTGGGGCCCAGGGAAGACATGTCCAGCTGCGGCGTTGCCGGGTCGTAGGATGAGGTCGCCGCATCCAGGACATGCCCTTGCCCAATCACGACCTGCTGGAGTGAACTCCCACCAGCTACGGCAGCCACCACGGCGGGCAGGAACGCTTCAATGTGGATCGTATCGGCCACGAGCTCTACAGATCCAGTCACGGAGAGTTCCAGCCAAACCCTGTACAGGCCAGGCTCCAACACGTACTTGCTAAGGACGAGACTGTTGGCGTCCGGCTGCTCGATCTCCACAGCATCCCAGTGGTAGACCGGCGGGGTGCCAGTGTTTCGCCACAGCTTCCACACGAAGACAAAGTGTTCCGTGTCCGTGCATTCCTCGGTCCTGACCGCCCGTCCAGACACACTGGGCACGGCGGAGATGAGAACTTCCATGGGGGTGCTGGGATCGCGGTGCTCCACCTGGAACAGGTCTGGCGTGGACACGCACCCTTTGAACACAGTGACGTTGAAACCGGTAATTTCAGTGACGCCAATAGCTGTCATTGATGCCGTGCAAACCTTCGGACCAATTTCAGTGAAAGTGAACATATGATCTATACCCACCACGCCTTCGGTAAAAGTTACTTCGGCAGTTTCGGGATCAAAATATAGATCAGCAGACTCTGGGACACTTGGATCGGTATTTCTGAAGACCAACACCTTTTGAACTACATCTAGCATGGCAAACATGGGTTTATTTTCTATATAGATGTCAATAATTCCAACTCCGAGGTTTAAATCTGCATTCTGTTTTTGGTCGAAAGCATCAAACTCGACTGCGATTAAATACATACCTCTGAAACTGAAAAAAAAATTATATCGATGGCCTTAGTATTTCACTTACAAATGCATACATAAATGATCAGTTTGGGATTTTGCAATACTAAAACTAGTCGCTAATAAGCAGATCTAGATGTCAGCTTGACTGATTTGTGTTTTATTATTTTCCTTCACTGTAAGTTTGTAATGATTTATTTCCCCTGTCTTCTAATTGTTACTTTCTCGTAAATCTTCAGCGTCAGTTACTCTTTTAAAATATATTTCTATTTGAACTTTACGTGTTTGTCCAACACTTATTTAAACGTTTCATTATCTCTTAAATGATATCAACAACAGCTACCCATTAAAGATGAGGTATTTTATTAAAATCGACAATATGAGATGATATAGGATGTCTAAAACGAGAGAAGTAAATGTTACAAAAGAAAGTACATCTTAGACATCATTTCAAGATTTTGGCCTAATCTTATTACTTCATGTAACGCTGAGCTCTCCACTTGGTTCGCCATAGACCTAAAGCCATATACCTAGAGTAATTATTACAAAGCATCTCTATCACTACCACCACTTAAAAGACTTGTTATCCCTGGAATAGCGCTTACTTGTAAAGAAGCGTTATGACATCATCAGGCTGTCTCATTGTGAAACTCTGGATGGGAGCACCATCCCCTGGGTCCAGTGCTATGTTCATGTCAGGATAGTCCTCCGTTAGGAACGAATGAGTTATGATCACAGTGGCTTCGGCCGTGCCGGTCTCGCTGTTTACAGGAATCACGGTGTGATTCAGGTGTGCCGATGCATGGATAACCGGGGACACGATTGAAAGTTCCAGGGTAGCACTAACTGGAGAAGAACATTTATGCAAAAGATAGTAAAAGTGTTGAAATGAATATGCAATTAGTTTATTGAAATGGTAATACACGCCCCCATAAATGTCGCTATCACCAGTTATTTTCGTTTCCTTCGCCACCTTACATTTCTATGAAAAACATTATAATTAATTTTATAAACACCTTTCTATCACAAATACCATCATCATCATCATCATCATCATCATCATCATCATCATCATCATCATCATCATCATCATCATCATCATCATCATCATCATCATCATCATCATCATCATCATCATCATCATCATCATCATCATCATCATCATCATCATCATCATCATCATCATCATCGTCGTCGTCGTCGTTGTCGTCGATTTTGGCCACTACTATTTTTCATGCTTCTAACAATATTTTCTAGTTTTTCTAAATATAGATATAAGCATTTTTTTAAAACCAGCACATGTATATATTTTACTACTAATTTTTCTACTACTACTACTACTACTGCTACTGCTACTGCTACTGCTACTGCTACTGCTACTGCTACTGCTACTGCTACTACTACTGCTACTGCTACTTTACTACTACTACTACTACTACTACTACTACCACTACTACTACTACTACTACTACTACTACTACTACTACTACTACTACTACTACTACTACTACTACTACTACTACTACTACTACCACTAAAAAAACATTACTACTACTACTACGACTACTACTACTACTACTACTACTACTACTACTACTACTACTACTACTACTACTACTACTACTACTACTACTACTACTACTACTACTACTACTACTACTACTACTACTACTATAATAATAAATAGAAGAATACGCACAACTTAGCAACTGAGGGACACAATAAATCAAACACAACTAGAAATTATAGAGAAAATACATGTAAACGTTTCGCCTTTAATGGCTTCGTCAATAACAAGAACAAAAGTGAAGAAAACAGTCTAATTTAACAATATAGCGTTTGACTACATGCTCATGATAGTATTATCATCAGTACTAGTACTACTACTACTCTAACTGCTATTACTGTTGAAGCTTTCAAACCTATGGTATCCTGAATGAGGTAAGGGACAAGGACTGTAATGACTCTTTGACTTACGGTTGCCAACTGGATTGCCACAGAAAGCCGAGAAGATGTAAGTCCCCAGGCTTGGATAGACATGGGAGATGGCAAGCATGGCGAGCGTGTCGTTCGGAGTAAGGTCTATGTCAGGGCCAAGTAACTCAACGGGCGAGCCGTCTCCAAAGTTGATCGTGCAGTTCGGCTTAAATAGTAAAAACATTCATATAACGTATTTAGTGTCTTAAACTTAAAAACGTACAAAATCAGGATATTCTAAAGAATCTGAAAACAGAGAACACACAGAAACTTAAATTTGGTCTAGCATTGGCTCAGTGGTGTGACAACAACAAGCACAGCTTTCAAAAATGAGAAGATAAAATGGGACTACTTTAAGAAACACAGTGGTACATAAAACTAACAGTAGGTGGATGACCTTTTTATGACTGAAAACACGTCCAAACAAAAAATTACATTCACAAATTTAATAGCAACCAAAAGTAAAAACGAAAAACAACGTTTACAATGACGTAATGTAACTATGCGTTTTCTGTAGCATGATAGAGCTGACGAATGTCTTCCTGAACGTTTTTTAATTCCTAAAGGTTTCTTACCTATTTTACTAATCTTTTAAGCTTTGCCCATCCCATAATCCTCTCGAAGTTCGTGGGTTTCCAAGTCTTATATATATATATATATACACATATATATATAGTCCCCATGAACTTACTATCTCGTGCTGAAGCAATAATGTTTCTCGAACAATAACAACAAATAACATGGCACTACCAGGGTAGGTTTTTTGGAGGATGGGCTGTCTGCGACCAAAACCAATTCCACGGTGTCTGTCGGGTAGAAGACGCCAGGTGGTCTGTTGGGGTTCCTGATGGAAAACTCTGCAACAAAAGGAGTCAGAAGTTAACTTGACTGTTCAACCTATAAAAGAGGATAGCAGCTCATCTTTCAAAAACGATCTCGACGCTCATATCATATACTTTTTATACAATTTATTATAATACATTTTTCTTTTTAGACCAAGAATCTTTATTATTATTATTTTTATAAATAGCTACTTGGAATAGTGCGGTTAAGCAAATTAATGACCAAATTTTGTCATCTGCCTTCTTTGGCCAAAAGAAATTCTAACGTTCATGAAACGTTATTAATGTCATTCCATTTAAACAGAACACTGGCTAAATACGTGACGCAAGCATGTTATTATCGAAGGAAAGTTATCTAATATCTATTTGTCTTATAACACTCTCTACGTCTATCAGCACCCCAAGGTGAGTCATTTGGGACAGCAGTCCTGCTAGTATAGAACAGCTAATGCGCACAAAGCCAGATTTGCCTCCGTTTTATGACATCGATGCTTTAAAATTGCTTTGAGTGGTCTTTGCACGGTTATAGCTACCACAAGCCGTAAAGCAGTATTTAATAAACCGAGAACACACAGGGTATGAAGAGAGAATGCGTAAAAAAGACACAGAGAATGAAAAGCAGTGGAAGGCGTGTGTGCTGGGATTAGTGCTGGGACGGGATTAGAGCATCGGCTCCCCTAGCAGGAGGTCCTCGGTTCAAACCTCTACTCTGGCGGAATCATTTTTATCCTACTGGTTGTGTCGGTGTCAGTATAACGTGATCGGCTAGGCCATGGGAATACCGCCCTGCGAACCCGTCACGTAGGGCTTTCCTTAAGACCAGATTACAGCACCACCACCCCCCCCTCCACACATGCACAAATAGTATATATATATATATATGTTGACTTCATGATACAATTTACTGCATTTGATCATAAAGTCAACACATATGTGGTATTCCAATGAATTCATTTCAACTCCAACGACCAATTTACGTTACCAGCAGTTCCACTAGGCACAGGGTGATAGGCATATACGCTTCGCGTGGTGGACGCTATTTTGCCACCGGCATTGGTAGTCACTTTCATTAGGTATGGGCCGTCAGATATAAACACCATCTTGTAGGTGGCGGTCTTTGCACCCGCTCCCGTGACAGTCACTCCGTAATTGGCAATTCGAGCCTGGTCTTTGTTAAATGCCTGTAGAGAGGATGCTAGGTTAGGATTGTAAGACAACGAAACATATAAAGTACTTGAATACGTTTGCGTATATTTTAGGTGTTTCTTTCTTTTGTCTTAATTAAAGAGTCTAAAATAATCCTACCTCAGAAAAGCTTGTCGTTTTGAGATTGGGGATGCATAAAAAGAATACGTTTATCTGTTGTCGACTTGTCTAAGAACATTTATGATAAATATTATTATAATATATATATATACATATATATATATATAAAACTTGGCTTTGGTTACCTCAAACTCAAAGGTCGTGTCGTATATGGTGAAAAGCTCAAACACCAGGTCGTACTCTATGCCAACCTGGACACCGTATTAACTAGTTGAGGCAGACAGATAATAACTTTTATACATGTATTGTAAACCGAGAGAGTTTCTCTGCGCATGCCACATTTTTAGACTCGTTCATCAAGTCATCCTCATTCCAGTGCCCTTTTTTATTTGAGCATGGCATTTCTTTAGAATCAGTTATGATAAATATTATTATAAATTTAATGTTTTTATTTTTGCTTTATTTTTTTTTAATTTTTAGCGAAATTAAGACAGGTTCTCAGGGCAGCCCTTCATCACAGGTTCATCCTTTACCACCAGAGTGAAGATTGAGTCTCCCGATACCCCATACGCGTTCGTAACAGTTACATCATCATCATCATCATCATCATCATCATCATCATCATCATCATCATCATCATCATCATCATCATCATCAACATCATCATTATCTTTATAATCACCATTACAACTAACACTATCACTAAGAGCCCACCGATAGAGAAACTGTGATTAATGATGGAAAATTATTGTTTTGAGGACTTTTAAGGGTTACACTGCACATCCATAGAAACCAAAAAGCTATATTGATTTATTGCTTTTCATGCCTGTTTCATATAAACAATTTTATGTTTTCTTAATGAAATAACCTAGGAAATGATTATCTCCATATCACTTTTTAGAAGAAAGTATTGCAGATGCTCTGTGTTTTTACTGCCAGAAAATGATATCTCCTAATCTTATGTCAAAATGACACATCTGTTTGAGCCAAATTACCACAAGAAGTAAATAATGTACAGTTATGTAAATATGTTACAAGACGTTTTTGCAAGAAATAAATATCTCCATTCAAATCGATTTATTTACAATCGCTTAGATCATACAAATTTCTCATAGCAAGTTAATCTTGTTAAACACATTAAAAAACAAAAATCATGCGATTGGGGCGTGAAAAAAATTGAAAAACAAACGATTTATAGCATTTACAATTGCAATAATTTTGTTTTTCCATTTTCTCAAAAGTATGAAAAATGTAGATACTCACTTCTTGTGCTCATTTTAGAAGAAAAAAAAACGCAGAGGATGATAAGTATGAATTTCTCGCCACAGTAAGAACACGAAAGAGAAAGATGTCTTGATATATGTTTTGACGCAATACTTTTAGTATCAAAGCAGTATCGCTTTTTTCAATCATTCATATCCTCTGTACTCTAATTGAAAGAATTTGGTTTGTTTTTAAGAAAAGAAAAGCTACAAAAACGCTATGAATTACTCACCCTCATAGACTTGAGTTAGCTGCCATGGTACCACCGTGAGACCTGGGGCTATGTCTAGATTACTCACAAACGTCGTAGTGGTTAACGGGTCGGTGATGTCAATCTTTATGTTCGCATTGTCCGTGTTGGTCACTCCCAATAAGACTCGACCGCCGGAACACTCCCGGGTATCAGAAAAGAGATACCCTGCGATGGGTCCCTCAATTTTCACATTTGGCACCGAGGATTCGACCGTGCCAAGGCGGCAAAAGACACAAATCAGTAGGATGCGGACGTGTGCAAACGCTTTGTGTTCTGAAACATGTCAAGTTGAAAAAAAAAACACATTAAGTTTACTTAATCAAAGTTTAAAAAATTATATGCTGGAAATATTGTAAGCTTTATGAAAAATGTTATTAAATAGATAAATGGACAGTGACCTTTCAAAACAAAATAGGGATAGATAGATAGATAGATAGATAGATAGATAGATAGATAGATAGATAGATAGATAGATATATAGATATATAGATAGATAGATAGATGGATAGATAGATAGATAGATAGGTAGGTGAATAGATAGACAGATAGATAAACGTATATAAACATACATGTGTACAGGGATACTTACAAATACGGAAAAAAATAGATTAAGTATTGTCAACGACCTTTTTGGGTAATTTTTTTCTATACTAATAGTCCTTTCTTTTTCTCTCTTCTGTCATTTTTTCGTTTTAATGTCTGCCCAAAAATATTAATCACTCGAGACGTTATTTGTAAAATTGCATATCTTATTTCTAAAAATACTTTTAGTCTAGAAAGGTCATTATAAAGGTAGAGGTGGTTACACTTAAAAAAAAAAAACTGTTGCCAAGATACAAAAATACAGAATGTCCTGTGAGTGGTACATACCTAACATTCTTATACGAGACAGGTGCAGAAATCCATGCATCTTCCCAAAATAGTCATTTACTAGAATAAATGACAATGTGAACAAAAAAAATTAGAGTCCTCAACGATCAAAACACTGTGATTATTGCCATAACATTCTAGATGTAGACAGCGGCGTGAAGATGTGAAGCAGTATATCCAAACAACTAATAATATTATACGTATTATTAGTATCAAGTACTTTCTTCTTTTGTATCAGCAAGGAGTAGAATTTTATTTACGCATGTTTAGCAGATATCTGCAAAACAGACACTGTCACCAAAACGAAAAAAACAACAACCTAACTTGAAGCAAGCCAAAGAAAGTTTCCAACGTTTGTAATTTCTTTCAGACTAGATTGTCTGGAGCTATAGCTTAAAGTAATGGCGACTTTCTTGTGCTCAAATAGAATGGGTTTGTGACCATTTCAGCTGCTGCATACAATAATGGCTTAAAATGTCGGCGACGCTGTTCTGGAAGTGTCGAGGGTATTATGTCTGAAGCTTTAGAACCAAGGTAAATTTTTCAACAGCGTGACGATTACTATTGTTGTAAGGTTGTTTCCTTTGTGGCGCAGTGTTCCGATTTATGTACATATTACATCAGCTGAAGCAGTCTTGCGATGAGAAAACTCGAGAGAAAAAAGGCTGATGTATATCATAAAGAAATAAAAAAAATGAGAAAGTGAGACATAGTGAGAGAGACATACATAGAGAGAGAGAGACAGAGAGAGAGAGAGAGAGAGAGAGAGAGAGAGAGAGAGAGAGAGAGAGAGAGAGAGAGAGAGAGAGAGAGAGAGAGAGAGAGAGAGAGAGAGAGAGAGAGAGAGAGAGAGAGAGAGAGAGAGAGAGAGAGAGAGAGAGAGAGAGAGAGAGAGACACACACACACACAGAAGAGAAAGTATTGATCTGGAGTAGAAAAAGAAAAGTAAAAAGAATTTTTTTTGTAAATAAACTTGTATATAGCATAATGGGAAACAATTTTTAATGAGGCGATATTAGGTTAAAAGAAACCATGGTTAATATCGTAAAAAAAAAGAAGAAAAAAAAAGAAAAACGAAATTTGTTATATAAAAATCAATCCTTGAAAATTAAATGTTGGAAACGGGGTGTGTGATTAAATATTGATAATTAATAGTTGGAATGTGGTATGCCCTTTCAAATGACAACACATAATGTGCCATTGCCTTACATTAATGATGAATTGCTTCTCAGTGAACTCTACCTCTACATCTAGTGCTAGCTATAAATTTGTTACGTGATATAGTTCGGGAATTTATTGTTGTCCAAAGCATTTTTCTCATGGTGAGCAAACACAAAAACTTGGATTTTTTTTTAATATCTTTTCATTGCATGTCATTGTCGAGAATCCATCATTTCCAATATTAACTTTATCTTAACAGTGCTCTTTGAAAGACACCCCGGAAATACACAACCACCCAGCATCAACGAACAAACAAACTAATGAAAAGAAAAACAACAAAAGTACACAATAATCAATCAATCAATCAACCAGCTCACGATCACATACCCCTTACCCCCATCCCCACCCAACAGAAATAGACACCCAAAAAGACAACAACAAATCAATAAAAAAAGAGCAAAAAGAATCAAAATATCACAATGAAAAGTGCGCTGTTTAAACTATACCAACACCGAGAAAAGTATTGAATTTTATCTTTGGAAAGTTATGTTATCTTAACTAGCACAGTATATAATTACTATCTTTCTCAATAGAGAATCAAAGCGTTGGTCAATCAATTTTATTATATTTATCTTAAGTGATCTAAGCTTAAGTATAAATTCTAACTATTTTATGAAATAAGACCTATTTTTGTTAATTTTGTAAAAATATTTTTATGCCTAAGTCGTAATAGAGTACTCTTTCGCGCAAGATACTTTATCATATTATTACCAGAGACTATAGATTTGTTGAGAGGTTTCACAAAATGAGCTCAGAATACTATTGATACAGGCAGCTAGAGTGAACGTGCTCACTCTATTTCTTCATTGTTATTATACTTATGACAGCGTTTTTACTAAGGTTTAAAGAAGAAAGCCACTGCCTTAATCATCCCAACCCTCCTACGCAAAATCCTACCTGTTAAGGGGGGCACGGTGGTTCCTTGGGTAGAATATCGGCTTTCGACGCAAAAGGTCCGTGGTTCGAGCCCTGGCGATTGTGCTCCCTACTGGTTGGGTCAGTGTCAGTAAAATGTGACCGGCTGAGACAGGAGTCATGGCATCCCCGCCCTGTCTCGTGTGTGGCAGCACATAAAATTGTCAGACGTTAGTCTTGGAGCCCGTCCACAATATAGCCTATATAGAGCTGATGTTGGACGTTAAACCAACTCAACTCAACTCAACCCCTACCTGTCAAACCTCTCACTATTTCACACTCTCTGTTTGGCCGATTCCAAGTATTTTTTTATCTTTGATTTTCTCTTACTGTCTTGAGGTTTGGATGGGTTCGAGACTACCCAAGATAACAAGCGGGGTCAACGAAATAAACAAACATTTTGCATTTAGCACTATAAAACAGCTTACATTGTTTGACTAGTAGGCTTGTAGGCTAAACTAACATTACTCTCTAAGTATCATTTTGTCATAACGGTGATAATAATTTAAAACAAAAAGATCAACACTACCCTTAGGCCTTGCTTTGACAAAAAATGTGTTCACTCTGGTAAATTCAGTGACTTTGCCTGTTATGCTGGAAAGCCTCGGGTGGGCTATTTTGCTCAGATTATGCAGCGGCGCTTGCACCAAGATTGTTACATTTTAAATACTTATTATTATTTACAATTCGATAGCTTGATCCCCACCAAAAGTACCACCAACATAAAAAACGTATTAATTACCATCATCTTAATCATTTATTGCATTAAAAATACTTGTTGGTTTGGGTGGATTTAAGGGTGTAATTCGCTGTTTAGTGTTTATAGGCTATTTTGTGGACGGATCCCGAGACTAATGTCTAACAAGTGTATGTGCTGTTATACGGAGACACAGGGGTTAGGGGTAACTCAATTTGTGCCAGTGCAAACGCTGTTGGCAACCTAAACAAAAGTCAGATGGCTTAAGAGCAGTTATAGACGGCAGCACAACTGTTGTCACCTCAATCGATCACACAATAATGACACATAATAAATTAGTTGGGACCGAGGAGGTGCGACCAGGGCTCGATTTAGGAAAGTATTCTTTACTATACTATACCTTACTTCCCTAGATAAGATAGGAAGAATTTCATTTTTGCTTTGAATGCATATTTAATGTTCTAAACAAGTTACGCCGAAAAAAAAACCAACAACACAAAAAAAAAAATCACAAAAAAAACAAACAAAAAAAAAAAAAACAATAACAAGCAATCAATTCAAAAACGGCTAGTAATTTTATTTAATGTTTCGAATATAAAAGATTGAGGCAAATATAAGTTTCAGATTTCTTAGATACTTTTTTTTGTCGTACACTTTTCGGAACAGAAATTGATTCAGGTGGTTTCTAGACAGAGGGCAATGGATGTTTACGTATGGAAGAGTCAAAGGGAAATACATCAAGAACATAATTATGTTCCAAGCTATACCTTTTAAAAAAAAACTTTTTATACCTAGGAAACATCAAACCCTTGGTTCATCCCTTCCAAACTAATATTAAAGATGGTGTCTTTGACCTTCATATAATTTGCGATATTGTACTTCAACCTAATAGACCTATTACTTTATATTTTTCTCTTAATGTCTAACCTCTCTATACTTTAACCCTCATACTCACAATGGTGATCTTTAAGATATGAAGTATTTCCTTAACACGCGCATTCTTTCAAAAATAATGTAATAACGTTCTTGTTCGTTGGCTACCCCTCCAAGTTTTTTTAACGCGCATGTGGAACTTAATTTTAAAAATCTAATGTAATGGAATTGCAATAGCAATTGTAATTGTAACGAAAATGGATCCTACGCTGTGCGTGCTTCTTCAGCAGTTTTGATAAGTATTATAGCATAAAATTGATGATAGTAATGTAATATCTTCTGAGGAACTTGGCTGTTATGCTGACTTTGTTCAGGGATCTCATTTTTTAATATCTTCTGAAGAACTTGGCTGATATGCTGACATTGTTCAGAAATATCATCTTTCTATCTTCTTCACTAAAGAGATACCGCCTACCTCAGTAAACACTCTGGACATTAAAACTACTCAACGACAACAAAAATATTGCATTCGTCTGTTTATTGCAAATCCACCGACAGCCATTCTTACTTAACGTGCAGTTTTTCTCACCCCATGTCGTGGAAAAGATCCTACCCCAATTATATAGCCGTCGTTGTATAGACGATTAAGACATTCAATATAAACGATTGCGAATACGAAATTTGTTCGCCTCATGAACGTATCCTTTGCATGTTTTAGAGGATTCACCAAGAAGCGTTTCCAAGGTAAGTAGAGTAGACTCGCTCTTACCCAGAGCTTCAGTTATCCCTTTCCGCTTTGATGATATAATAATTATACTCATTTATTATATGTTCGGCCATGACTCATTTATTGTTTTATATCCAACATTGACAATTGAGACTACTTTCAGTATGGCGTGTCTTTATATAGGAAAAATAATTGTAGTTTTTTTTTTCCACCAGTAAGCTCCCAATATAAGATGAATATTTAGAAGAAATGAAAAAAGAAGTAATAAAACAAAAACTTCCGATATATTATACCTATTTACACTCGTATATAACCATTATTCGTTTACGCCATTGGCGTATACAGTATTACAGACCTTTCAAATCCGACCGTTCTCTCCAGACATTTTCATCATCGTTACAGGATATCGTAAGTGTTGAAACAACCTGCATTTAACGACTTCAAAACTGTGATTAAAAAATAACAACAAAAGTTCATCGTCAATTTCTAAACATCGGCCGCTAGAAAACGCCTCGCTGCAAAGTACAATGCTGTTTACGTCTCCTGCAAGATCGATATAAACTATGAAAAATTAATTGACCACTACTAGTAACTGCTCAACCTCTTGTTGTTCAACGGTTCGTTTACGGTTTCAGGTTTTAGGAATAATAAAGGATAGTAGCTGTAATACAATTGTACACGAGAAGCGCCCGGCCATCTCAAGCAAAGCGTGTTGCTTTTTTCATTCGTTATAAATAATTGCTTGTCCTATGGCAATTGTGTAAAAAAAAAGTGCACATAAATGAATAACAATTTTTAGATGGAGTTCTAATATTTCATTATGTGAGCCTATGGCATCGACCTCAATTCTCAATTAAAGCTTCGTTTCAAAACTAATTAAATTTTTCATACATATTTACAACTCTTTACATGGAAACCAATTCACAGTATGGTCTCATTCTTAAAGTACATTTCTAAAGGACAACGACAAAGAAGGAATATAAATATTGATAGATCTATAGACCTCAGCTAGTTCTCTTTCTTCGGTTTGACATCGATTATATTGATCTACGCCTTAAGAATAAGACTAGTCTACGAGCATGTCCCAAATCTGGATTACTAACTGCCCATGAACGAAGTTGTAATAAAAAAAAGTGCACATAAATGAATAACAATTTTTAGATGGAGTTCTAATATTTCATTATGTGAGCCTATGGCATCGACCTCAATTCTCAATTAAAGCTTCGTTTCAAAACTAATTAAATTTTTCCTACATATTTACAACTCTTTACATGGAAACCAATTCACAGTATGGTCTCATTCTTAAAGTACATTTCTAAAGGTCAACGACAAAGAAGGAATATAAATATTGATAGATCTATAGACCTCAGCTAGTTCTCTTTCTTCGGTTTGACATCGATTATATTGATCTACGCCTTAAGAATAAGACTAGTCTACGAGCATGTCCCAAATCTGGATTACTAACTGCCCATGAACGAAGTTGTAAAATCCGAGACACGGAATTGACCATTACATGTATGTTAAATTTTAACATTAAGGTAAACGAGTTCCAACAACCAAAAATTCGAACTCCGTCTGCACGCCTGAATTGTATTTTTTTTTCGTTTAACCTCATTCAGTTATCATATAGGTAGCCTCTTTTCTAGAACAGATGACCAGGTTTGGTCAAAGAGATGTCAAAGGAAATCTATTTTGGTGAGGGGGCAACATTTCTCAATTTTAATGGCTAAAATGTTTTTTTGTCATGGCTGGTGTGTTTGAAATAATTGTGCGTTTTACCCTAAGGGTAGTTTTAGGCCTAAACAATTACTAAGATAAAAACAACCTGACGCCCATTCGCATTATTTTATGCACATTTTTGTAGAAAAACTATTTTTAAAATTTGCACCTTTTGCTGCCGTAACAGGAAATTAGACGGGAAGTGTTTCAATATTAATTTATCTGAGTCTAGACAAAACTGACGGTACACCATCTCTGATCCTCTAAAGTTAGGACACAATGAAAGACAGCTGAAGGAATATTTGAACATCGGATCATAATTACAATTTCCATTCACATTGTTGGTAACATATTTATAGATATAGATCTATAGTTTATATAGATCACTCCTATAACAAAAAAAAAAAGATCGACATCGGCTGAGTGCAGAATTTTTGTTGAAGATCTTACACTATGAAAGCAAGAACGTCATCATCTGACACCGCCGTAGCTTGTCTCGGAAAAGGTGTCGTGCTTTGCCAGTTTGATGAAAGAAAATGCCCAGCACATCCGTTTATATATCAGATGGAGCATCCACCTTGGTAAGAATAATTATTAAGAATTTTTTTTTAGGTACATTTCATGAGCGGTAAATGTATTGATATGCACCCCAACCCCCTATGTTGGACACATTTACTTTTTTAGACTTTTGTGTGTGACCTAAAAACGAAAATGATTTGGACATTGCTCTAACCTCTCCGACATTGCATTAATAAATATATGGAAGTATATAATATGAAAAATGGTTAACCTCCAATTAACATTACGTTTATATGAAGAAAGAAAGTGTAATTACTGAGCGTCTACACTTTTCATCCTTCGTAACAGGTCTGTTGATTAAAAGGATAGAAAGCCTAGGACCCGGTTTAAGATTTTAGATACTTTTTTAAATTCTACTGTTCTACCATTTTTTCCCCTTGAACTCAATGGTTTAATTGACTTGGAGTTTGTAACAGCTATTTGTTATGGCCACCCATAATGATCATAAACCAGATTTCCGTGTTCTCATATTCAATCAGCCTAATGTTGTTCAATAGAGAATAAACAAGAAACAAAAGTAAAACTAGTATAACAAGGAAAAAAATATGCAAACCAACGCTGATTAACTGCAAATTATAAAAAAAAAATAACGTCAATAATTTAGAAAAGTTTGCGATTAGGTGTTTTGTTTCTCCTACAATGGAGAAAACTACAAATGAAAAATATTCAGCGTGTTCAACAGTCCACGTTAGTAAATAATACATGTCTTTTGTTTCTTTGTTTTTCCTTGTTTTCTTTTTCGTTTTTAACAAAAACAAAAACCAACAAAAAACAAAAAAGAAAACAAGGAAAAACAAAGGAACAAAAGGCATGCATTATTTACTAACGTGGACTGTTGAACACGCTGGATATTTTTAATTTGTAGTTTTCTCCATTGTAGTAGAAACAAAACACATACGGTAATCGCAAACTTTTCTAAATTATTGACGTTATTTTTTTTTTGCTGCAAAGAGAAGAATCGCCTTTTCAAGAAAAAGAAACATGTATAAAGTTATGCTTGATCCTGCTATAAGTAGCGAAAGATGTTTGTTGATAAAGTGAAAGCATCATAAGTTATAACTTATATATTGAGCTATTCGCTGTCTACAAATAATAGTAATTTTCGGTGAGTCGATAAAGAAAAGAATTAAAAATTAAGAAATAAAGAATGAAATAACAACAAACAATAAAACAAAACAAAACCTCCAAAACCCAACAAAACGTAGACATGCCAAACAAACAACACAACAATACAACCACAACAACAGCAGCAGCAGCAACAACAACAACAATAACAACAACAACAACAACAACAACAACAACAACAACAAATACATGCAAACAAACAAACAAAGCGATTATAAAAGAAAAAGAAAAAACAAATCAAAGTCACTGCCTGTTTGCAGGTTCCACTGTCCACCTAAATGCCCGATCCACCGAAAGCCGCTGATCAGGAGAGCAGAATACGACTACGAACTAACGTACGTTTGTGTTAATGTGTGTGTATGATACTGGTTTCTTTAGGCGTACGTCTTCGAAGTTTCTTAAAGAATCCCATAGATTCACAGTTAAACATCTCTTCCCATAGCCACCCGGCATTATGTTGTTTTCCGGGGCGTTTGGCTTGTTTTCAAATAGGTTAATGTTCCCGACTGTAACATCGCAAATACGGGGCTGGATAGGACAGACACTTAGGAAGTCTGTATCCAAGCGTGTGGCCTATATAGCCCCATATGCACTATGTCGCGCTTAGAAAGTCTGTATCCAATAAATGGTTGGGTCGGTGTCAGTATAATGTGACCGGCTGAGACAGGAGCCATGGTATCCCCGCCCTGTCTCGTGTGTGGCAGCACATATAATTGTCAGACGTAGTCTAGGGGCCGTCGCCGTATGTGACTCCCTAGAGGAACCTAGGAGACATTAAACCCTATAGAAGACAAGTCTGTGTCCAATACCACAAGGCAAGCCCTTGAGTGGAATCCCTAAGAAAAACGAAAGGTCGATCGTCCGAAGCAGACTTGCCGGTGAAGCACCAATGTCGAGATAGAACTTGAAGCCACCGGCACCACATGGGTCGAGCTAAAGAGGACCAGCCAGAACAGAGCAGAGTCCGGTGCGGGGAAGGTGCTGCGGTCCTGTGTTCTGAATCAAGGAGCTTAAAGTAAACTTAACTTTGTAACGTTGTGCTTTGTTCGCACAAAGCTAAGCTCTGTCCTAGTTTAGCGTCTCCTAGATCTTAAGAAAAGGTATATACGTCAATGGCGCCTTATATCGGGGTACCTGGGACTTGGTCGGTCACAATATACAAACACCGACCCAACCAGTGTCATGCATTAATATTTATCGAAAGGGATCGACTACATTGTAAGGGAGATTACTCCAAATGTTTGGAACAAATTGTTAATTAAACGTTTATTCCCCTTGTATAGTTGTATAGTACAGTGTAATTAAAAAAAAAAAAAAAATAATTTAATGGTCTGTGTCGCAATGGCACCAAAATCAATTGTAGATATGAGTTACGAAAAGGGGGCTTTACAATATAACAATTTAGCATAGAAGTATACTCCCTGCCAATGATGAGATGTGCAGTGGCTCTATTTTTACTTTGTTGCAATAAGATTAAGTACAATGTCGGGGTCGCTCACAACTCGTCTAAGGATTTATCCCCAATTAATCTAAAGACGAGTTGTAAGCTGTACTTATTACACTTTATCTTTAATAATGGTGCATTATAGACCAAATTATTGATCTATCGGCTATAGGTTTAAATATTCATTTGTTAATTGTTGTTATTGTTGTTTTAAAGTTTTACAATGAAATCATTTCATTCTATAGATATGACAGTCAGAATGACTACATGGCTCCAAATAAAGAGCGGCGAGTGGAGCCCATCATGGCTTATTGGTAGTAAGTAGTACGCTCGGATTGAAAATGGTAGGGTCCTCTAGTACTCTACCTAGTGTGTTTCGGGGGGGGGGGGGGGGGGGCGTCAGGAAGAGGGGGGGGGCTGCCTTAAGTAATAGAGCGTTGGTCTACCACTCGGGAGGTCTCCTTTTTGAAACCCGCGATCGATCCAATTTTTTCTCTCGGATATTGATTCCTACTAGTTGTTGTCGGTATAACCTGACCGGCTGAGATAGGAGTCCAAGCCTTTCCGCATTATCTCATTATTGCGCTACGTAAAATTGTCATATGTTAGTCTTAGGGCACGTCCATAATACAGCCTACATAGTGCTGAAGTTGGAGTTAGTTTTTTTTATGCAGTGCGTTATTATATTCTTTTCAAGGAAAAACATACCGCACAAGAATGAAATAGTTAGCATTGGTTTAAAACATCTTCGACAATTAAATTCAAAACAGTTTTACATGTATTTTATAAAGCACAATATTTCTATAAAAATTTTCTTTTCAGTTTGCAATAGCAAACCCTTGAATTATCTTTTAATTGAGATCATATGATTGTTTTCAATCAGGTTTCCTTTTCTTCTCTTAGAGAAAATCTAATTAAAAACAGTTATAACTTTCATATTTTCACCAAAGTTTGCTATGATACAAAATTTTCCATAATCTTTATAAGCATTGTAATTATCTTCAATTAATCGTATGATACAGATGTTCATCAACCATCGTTACCGCGATGTCTTTAACTTTTTAGTGTTTTGAATGTGTTTCGTTTAAATCACTTTCATTTTGAAAAACAAAACAAAAAACAACTAAAACCAATAACACTCCCGACCCCAAAAAGTACTACTAACTTGATTCCGCCTGCTGTACTATTTTCCTACCATTATAATTTCAGTTACTGCGATCATGTGCCAGACATTCCGGGTAAACCAAAAGGTGAATCATTCTCTTATAACAATAATTATCATATTTAAGTTTTCGTTTGGGTAAAAACAATCGTAGGCTGCACATTGATTAGTTGTTCTCTGAGTCAACCTCAGATAATTATTTTTTTTTAAATTTTAACATAGATGTAGTGTGTGTAACACTTATATCAACAAAATAAAACAAAACTGCGCGTCCACTCCTAGAAAAAAATAATAAATGCAAAAGAATTATCAAAACCCAAGAAGCATTCTTTATCCATCCTTCCAGATAACCATTGACTGCCAAAATTACTAAAAGAAAAAAGAAAAGAAAGGCCTCATTATAAGCCTCTAATAAGACATCGTATCGTGTAAATTATTTCAATTACTGGAACTGTATAGGGCATGGGAGTATTATATGTATATTGAAGCTTTTGGCATGAAAAGTAGAAACTAATAAATATTTTCAAAGATTGGGCTATAAGCATTAACAACATTTTTTGTACTGTTTAAAAAAAACAACTCATTAAGATTGTTAATGATAATAATTTACACTCCCCACGACTTCCGCATTTCTGTGAACACCCACTAATTACAAAGTGGTATTCGCTCCTCGTTTAAAACCATCCTATAACTAGAAATATTGAGAGGTTTCACTGGGAGCATTTTGTGTCTGTGCTCAATTTCAACAAAGACATAGAGTGGGCAAGTGTCATGCTGGGTCCCTATATCAATTCAACAGTGCTGTGAGCCTTTTTTGTGAACTTACACAATCTTCTAAATATATGGTCTCTGATTAATCGCACTCGTCTCTCCATATCATCCTATGTTAGTCTTAGGGCACGTCCACAATTTAGCCTACATTGTGCTAAAGTTGGACTTCATTTTTTTTGTTCATGCAGTGCGTTATTTTATTCTTTTCGAGGAAAAATATACCAGTTTGCAATCGAATATCACCCTTGAATATTTTTAAATTGAGATTATATGTTTGTTCTCAATCAGGTTTCCTTTTCTTTTCTTAGAGAAATTCTAATTAAAAACAGGTATTACTCTCATATTTTCACCAAAGTGTGCAGTATTAAAAATTGTCCATAGTCTTTATACGCATTGTATTATCTTCAATTAATCGTATGATACAGATGTTCATCAACCATCGTTACCGCGATGTCTTTAACTTTTTAGTGTTTTGAATGTGTTTCGTTTAAATCACTTTCATTTTGAAAAACAAAACAAAAAACAACTAAAACCAATAACACTCCCGACCCCAAAAAGTACTACTAACTTGATTCCGCCTGCTGTACTATTAATTTAGCATAGAAGTATACTCCCTGCCAATGATGAGATGTGCAGTGGCTCTATTTTTACTTTGTTGCAATAAGATTAAGTACAATGTCGGGGTTGCTCACAACTCGTATAAGGATTTATCCCCAATTAATCTAAAGACGAGTTGTAAGTTTTACTTAGTATACCTTATCTTTAATAATGGTGCATTATAGAGCAAATTATTGATCTATCGGCTATAGCTTTAAATATTCATTTGTGAATTGTTGTTATTGTTATTATTGTTGTTTTTAAAGTTTTACAATGAAAGCATTTCATCCTATAGATATGACAGTCAGAATGACTACATGGCTCCAAATAAAGAGCGGCGAGTGGAGCCCATCATGGCTTATTGGTAGTAAGTAGTACTCTACCTAGTGTGTTTCGGGGGGGGGGGGGGGGGGGGGGGGGCGGCTGGCTTCAGTAATAGAGCGTTGGACTACCGTTCGAGAGGTCTCCTTTTTGAAACCCGCGATCGATTCAATTTTTCCTTTCGGATATTGATTCCTACTAGTTGTTGTCGGTATAACATGACCGGCTGAGATAGGAGTCCAGGTCTTTCCGCATTATCTCATTATTGCGCTACGTAAAATTGTCAGATGTTAGTCACATAGCCTACATAGTGCTGAAGTTGGAGTTAGTTTTTTTTTATGCAGTGCGTTATTATATTCTTTTCAAGGAAAAATATACCGCACAAGAACGAAATAGTTAGCATTGGTTTAAAAGATCTCCGACAATTAAATTCAAAACAGTTTTACATGTATTTTGTAAAGCACAATATTTCTACATTCATTTTCTTTTCAGTTTGCAATCGCAAACCCTTGAATATTTTTTAATTGAAATCATATGATTGTTTTCAATCAAGTTTCCTTTTCTTCTCTTAGAGAAAATTTAATAAAAAAACAGTTATAACTTTCATATTTTCACCAAAGTTTGCTGTGATACAAAATTTTCCATAATCTTTATAAACACTGTAATTATCGTCAATTAATCGCATGATACAGATGTTCATTAACCATCATTGCCGCGATGTCTTTAACTTTTTGGTGTTTTGAATGTGCTTTGTTTAAATCACTTTCATTTTGAAAAAAAAAAAAAAAAAAAAGCCAACAAAACCAATAACAAAAATAAAAAAAATACTACTAACTTGATTCCGCCTGCTGTACTACTTTCCTACCATTATAATTTCAGTTACTGCGATCATGTGCCAGACATTCCGGGTAAACCAAAAGGTAAATCATTCTTTTATAACAATATCATATTTAAGTTTTCGTTTGGGTAAAAACAAGATTATTACGAGGTCGTATGTAGCGTGTGTAACACTTGGACCGATAAAATACAACAAAACCGCGAGTCCACTCCCAGAGAAAATAGTAAATTCAGATATTCATCATGCGGTCAAGAGAATGATCAAAACCCCAAGAAATATTCTTTAACAAGTGGTGTCCATCATTCCAAAAAACCATTGACTGTCAAAATAATTTAAAAAAAACGAAAAAAAAAGAAAAAAAAGCATCATTATAAGCTTCTAATAAGACATTGTGTCGTCTAAATTATTTCAATTACGGGAAAAGTATAGGAGATGGGAGTATTACTTGTATATTGACGCTTTTGGATGAAAAGTAAAAACTAATAAATATTTTCAAAGATTGGGCTATAAGCATTAACAACATTTTTTGTACTGTTTTAAAAAAAAACTCATTAAGATTGTTAATGTTAATAATTTATACTCCCCACGACTTTGCATTTCTGTGAACAGCCACTAATTACAAAGTGGTATTCGCTCCTCGTTTAAAACCATCCTATAACTAGAAATATAGAGAGGTTTCACTGGGAACATTTTGTCTCTGTGCTCAATTTCAACAAAGACATAGAGTGAGCAAATGTCACGCTGGGTCCCTATATCAATTCAACAATACTGTGAGCCTTTTTTGTGAACTTAGAAAATCTTCTAAATATATACAATGTCATGTAGTCTCTTATTCATCGCACTCGTCTCTCCATATCATCCCCTCCTCCCTACCCTCTGAACAGCATGCCCACACAAGCAGGCGGGTCCGTGGCCACCCATTGCCGAAGGCGTGTGTCCTCCACCTGTTGAGTGTGAGCTGTGCGGCCCAGGACCCTGGGCTAACCCGTTGACCAGGAAGTTTTTCTACATGGACTGTGAGTGAGTGACATGCGTGCAACTGGTCACTCTAACAATGTCATCATCAGCTTTTCAATATAAAGTAAGCCCTCCGAATCCAGAGGCTGTTAGTGTTAAAAGACCTTGGAAGGTAAAGGCACTGCTTTGTACTGTGGAATTGGGGGGTCACATAACCATGTTTAAAAATCTGATGGAAATCTCTACTTCCTGATTTTGAAATACCTTTGACAGTGTTTATCTAAGAGAAGCCAATATTTTCGGTTTCATAAAACATGGAGTGTAAGCGAGTGACATACCACAACGTGTCATCACAAGTGCTCAACTGGAAATTGTTACCAGTAAAGTCTTTGTTGCATCATGATAAAAATGTACGTGTGCCTATGCCATAAAGTATTACATGTGAGGTACTATTTTGACATCATACAATTTTGTACTGCAATGCTCTAATTTTTAAACAAAAGGTTCATACATTATTGTTTTTAAAATGAATATGAAATAAAAGTTGAAATAAAGCACAAACTTTTTATCTGAGCATATGTATCGAGAAGCAAAAATAAAGTGACATTTAACATATTAGTTACAGTTTCGTTTGTTCGTTGTTTCTTTTCTCGCTTTGAATTCCATTTAGCATTGTTTCTTCTCCTTCATGCTAATCTTCTGTACCTACGTAAATTGTAGACAGTTAGTTATGGGTAGTAAAAAAATGAGTGCTTCAACTCGCACATTAACTTTTTTTAAAGAAAGAGGAGAAGAATTAAAAAAGTCGTCCCAGTGAATCATAACTTTAATGTCCACCTTCACTATGTTTCGGGAATATTTATTCAGTTAGAAAACGGTTGTTGGTACATAATCATGTTAAAAAGGTCAAAACAGTTTCAATGAAAGTATTCCAACACAAAAATCAACAAAAAATATATAAGTTACTCAATAGATCTTCTTTAATAGCACAAACCAGATCATCTTTTCTATAACTGAATAAATAGTTAATACATTGATTGCAGTTTCCGCAATTCTTAATTGAAATTCTGTCTAAGAAATATCTCACGAATGCAGATGAAAGCATTATGCTATCTTAACAAAACAAAATATAAATGTAAGATATATTTCATTTTCTTGGGATTGAAGATGATGGCATGAACAGATGAATAGTCCCCATAAAAATGTACAATTGAAGATACACACGGTTGCCTGCTGAACATATCCCTATTTTACCCCTTTAAACAATTATGTAGATATAGAGAATGGTGAAACCCTTTCGATGCAACTATCACTGTTATAACTAGTAATTTATACATCCCTTTTGTGGCTGTAGTAATATAAAAAATTCCTGATCAAAAATTGAAACACATTAAAGTCTTTAGACTTATCTCAATTATCATTATGTCTATTTGGTCAACTAATATTTTCAAGCACTCTAACAATCATTTATCTCAAACTTAAATGTCAATATATTCTTGTTCTTTCACTTAAAGCGCATTTTTCACTGAAATATAAAGGTTTCTTATAGCTGCAACACTCATCCTACTCAATGTTAGCTTTACAATTTGCATGAAATCACTATCTCTCTGCACTGCCATCAACTTCTTGGGCTGAATTACATTGCTTTAGTCTCCATATTGCTTCAATTTGTGTGGGTGAGGTTTCCTAATGTTCATCGTGAGATCACAAGGTGTTGTCCAGTGCCTTTATCAAACAGTTCTGAGACTGGAATTTTAATCTTTGTTCTCCGTTTCCTGGCAGAAAAGCAAATGATAATATTTGTTAAAATGAGGGATTTATAATTTTTCAAAGTGCAGTTAATGTATACCAGGAACTTACCTAGAACAGAGAAATCATTTTAATAGGCCTACCAAATAGATAGAATGATAAAAGGTATAAATATCTATATATTTATCTATAATTATCTCTGTCTATCTATCTATCTATCTATCTATCTATAAGAAAGAGAAAAAGAAATAAAGAAAGAGAGAGAGAGAGAGATGGATCGACAGATAGATAGATAGATAGATAGATAGATATATAAATAGATAGATAGATAGATAGATAGATAGATAGATAGATAGATAGATAGATAGATAGATAGATAGATAGATAGATAGATAGATAGATAGATATGTAGAGATAAATAGATGGGAAGAGATACAGAGAGCACAGAGAGAGAGTGAAAAACAGATGGACAAACAGATACAGAGACAAAAGAGAGACAGAAAGGAAGAAAGAGATAGAGGAGAGAGAGAGAGAGAGAGAGAGAGAGAGAGAGAGAGAGAGAGAGAGAGAGATAGAGAGAGAGATACAGGCAGACATAAAGAGGAAGAGAAAGTTATTACGAAAATGAGAGAAAGAGAAAGACAGTTGGAGAAGATGTGGAAAAAACAGTAGCGAAAAAAAAAAAGGAGAGGAAAGAAATCATCAAAATGCTTGAAACTCACAGCATGTCCGTTTGTCTTCTCCTCCCCTTCTTCTTCAGGGGCCTGGAAAGATGAACAATTAAATCAGTTACCAATCATGAATATAAAATAATCATAAATTATTACATCCTATTAAAACGCTTCATGCTTTTCACTTTTTTCCCCTTTTCATCATTGGTCAAAACTTCTATACGTAAGTAATGATAAAAATGAGAAAACCTTAATTCCAACATTTCTTAATTATATACAAAAAGAGCTTTGAAGCAATCAATGTGTGGTATTCTATTGTGCAGAATAAAATATGAAAATCATGTCTTTTGCTACTTTCCTTCTCCCCCTCTTCGTTTTTCCTACCTTGAGAGTATCACACTACAACTTTTTCCGCCTTTAAAATTCAAATGTATTTCAGTATTTAAGAAAATATTTCCACTTTGCTCTGCATGAAATGCATCGACACCTGTAAACAAACATGTCCATTTTTCCTTTTAGGCAGGGTGCTAGTGAGTAATTGCATTTTTGTTTGTTATTATTGAGTTGGAACTGCCTAGTTAAAATGCAGCATGCATACCAATAGACTTTGGCTCAAAAATAAAGTTTTTTTTTTTGTGATCTGACAAAAACGGTCTTTCTGCATGCATCCTTTTCTACAACAACTGGTTATATCTTTTTCCCCTCTAAATATTGTGTTCAATCTAATATCAATTAAAAATAAAAACGCAATATCTTTTTTTTTCATTTTTGACTGAGATTCATATGAAACTACAGCTATAAAATATGTAATGTAGTTTACGGCAAAATATATAATTAGTTGACTGAAGTAAATTCATTAATGGATGCATAAATATGTCATTTCTGGTTGAAAGAAACAAAATAATGATAACAAATGCGAATAGAATCACATTAAAAAAACATTTGGCAGCAACAACAACAGCCAAAAGGGAAATATAAAATTGCCCAAACAGGGTTGCAAATCAAACAGTGATCAAGCGCCACAAAATTCGATAATGATATCTGGAAAAGAACAGCTTCACTTGGATAAAAAATACTTCAATTTGCTGGGGAGTGGGATCTTTCTCTGCTTCACTGTTAACCCTCTGCCTCTTTCGGCTCTTCTGCAGCAACTTCTGTAACACCTGACTCTTCGTTGTCTGGGGGTACTGATTCGGTATTATTGCCTTCACCCTCTTCCTCGCCACTAAAACTAGATTCTGCCTCTTTTGCAGATGCTCCGGCTATTTCATTCTCGTCAGTTGTTGTCTCAGGCCTGCTAGGGTAACCAGAACTGAAGATGTCTACATGCTTTTCTTCCTTGCCCTCCAGTTCATCCTAAAGAATTGAGCCATTTTTCATGTCATGTTTTGTAAAGTCAAGCGTAGCACAAAGCATCTATTCTGTTTTACTCTACCTCAACTTCAATTAGGAGTTCAATCAGAACACATTGAAGTCAGGCTTTTGAGCTTGGAATCACAGACATATCAAAATCTCCATTGAACAAACATATTACACATTGTAACACCTCAAGTATGTTAGGGACAAATAATACTTGAGCATGCTATGAATATTGGGTGATGCACATATTTTTTAAATAATATTCTATTAGAAATTGCATGAACATGAAATGGGATTAAATACACTCAAGTAAGTAATTTCAATATTAAGGTTAAATACCCCAAAAAGTTACTCTCTTCTACCCTCTCTCACTCCATCTGTGTGTGCGTCTCTTTCTACCTGCCTCCCTCAACCCCCCCTCCCCCGTCTCTCTCTGTCTGTCTCTCTCTCTCTCTCTCTCTCTCTCTCTCTCTCTCTCTCTCTCCCTGTAATAGCCATTCAGCAGACGGTAAAGATTTTTTGTCTGGCCATTGAGCCTTTCATAACCACATATCCATTCACCCTCTTATAGCATGAGTTAACTTTGTGCAGAAACATAGCTTTAATCAGGAACTCACCTGCTTTTCTACTTCACTAAAGTCCTGACTGGGCGTTGGCTGTTTCTTTTTCTCAGCCTCAATGATGCTGAAGAATTCCTTCTCTGCCTTGGCATAAAGATCCTCCTCTTGGTATTGTTCTTCCTCCTCTGCTGCTTTCTCTCCTTCCTCACCTTCAGCCTGGGGTGCAAAAAAGGTAATACAAAAATTAAAACTGCACACACACACTGTCACATACCTCAGCATACAAGGTAACTGTTAAGAAGATACTATGAGCCGCTCTGCCATTTCTTTTTTTTTGACGCAAGCAAGCACTGGCACACACTTCAACAAGACAAGTAAGAAGATACCCGGTGCAGGAAAAAAGATGAGAAAACTGTATAGAGCAAAAACACAACCCTGCTTTTTTTTTTAAAGTTAGGTTGTTCAAAGATGACTATTCTTGCTTCATCTCACGTAATTTCCTAAGTGAATGGCATTTGTTTAGAGACTTTTCTATGATTGAATGCACACACTCATTGTTTATGTACTGGCATTCCTTTAAAACAACTAGTACATCTAAGTTCAGCAACTGTTTAGTGTAGCACAGGAGTCACAACTTCTGACTTTTCGTCTTAACAAGCTTATAACGTAAATCCAAAGACTATTATGAAAGGTATCCGTAAAGGCACTGATATAATTATATATAAAATACCTGTAAGATGTTGATTGGAAAGAAGCGAATATTTTCTTTAAAAAAAAATTACTTGAAAACTGTTTGAGGTATTTTCTATAGCATTTTGAGTTGTACCCAGAGAGGAAAAAAATTATTTATTAACACATAAAAAGATCAGGTATTCAAATTGGTTATATGAAGTAGATTCGAGCACAAAATGCTGGTCACTATTATATAAAGCGGTAGCTGTAGATATCAACTAAATTTTACTTGAGCGAGCAATGAGAAATGTCGAGGGAGATTATTAGTTTTAAGTTTTGTGAAGTATTCATTATCATTTTGGCTCTTATTTTTTTTTTCCTTTTTTATTTCGACATTTTAGTTTATATGCACATTTTTTTTTAACATAATGAAGAAAATTATGGTTGTCTGAATAAAAAAAACAAAACAAAAAAACAAAACAAACAAAAAGTAAAAATAATCATGATAATAATAAGAATTAATTTAAGTAAGAGAACATGCAAAGGCTGATCTATCTCATTAAATATAAATAACACAGTGTTAAAGAGAACAGATTTTGGATCCTCTTTCTTTGTGCTTACTTGATTTCAGCACATTTTGTAAATTCTTTTTTTTTTCTTTTAAAAGAATCTACATTTTCCATTTTGCAAAACATAGTATCCTTTTTAAAACCTGACCAGGTATCTGTTTAATTCATTGTAATATTTTTGCACTTTTCTTTTATACAATATTTTTATTCTCTTTATTAATGTTATATTGCATATTTATAATTTAATGTAAATTAATAACAGGCAAAAGCAAGACTAAAAAAAGCATCGATTACCAATGCATTACATAGAAAAATACAAAAGATGGCAAGAAGGAGAAAGATGATAAACACAAAATTGAGCTAAAGATCATAAAATAAATGAAACATTAAGCAATGTTGAAAATCAAGATGAATCAGCACATTAACAAAATTCTGATTAACATGTGAACCTGAGGGTCTTGAGATCCTCTTCTTCCTCCTTCACCCTTTAAATTGGGAGATGCATAATGGATTACGTAGATAGAGAGATTCTCTTTTGTTTAATAAAAACAATAAACCCACATGTACAAGATTAAGCCTGCAAAAAAAACAACCTATTTATTCAGTCTACACCAAAATACTATAGACTATAAGATACCTAGAAAGATACAATAATTTATTGTGCATTAATAAATGCATTGCATGTTCAAGTTATACTCTAACAATGAGCCCAAAGTTTTGGGTTAAACTTTTAATCAACCTTGCTAACTTTGTTATCCTGGATTAATTCAAAGAAGAGTAAATGAATCCGCTGCATTTGTGTTAAATAATAATCCTAAACCACAACATTACTTTTTGACCTTTTTTTTTAAAAACTGTCAACTATTTAGACAATCTCATACGTTTATATTGACATCTAGGGTCATAAGTACAAAGTCGCAGTAGCTTACAACCTGTCGTAAGCCTCCTCATTGTTATTTTGACCCCTACATGTACCACTATTCACCTAAATTTGAAAAATTTATATCTTTTGACTTCCATATCAAATAAAACCTTTTGAGATGATTTTTGGTAATACCACTATGTACAATTTCAAGAGTAAAATTTCAAGGGTTGTCTACCTGTTTATCATTCCGAGCCTCAATAAAATACACAGTATTTTCCTTAAGTTATTTCAATGATATACATTTAAAAAAGTAAAACATGAAAACATTATTTCAACATTTATCAATGCTTTAACCAAGAACAGTCGTTTGATTTGATGCCTCCAACATAGCCAATTGATGGTATGCGTACAAAATGTTAGCAGACCTTAAATGATAAGGTTACCTTTGATCCTTCTGTTTTGCCTCGCTCCTTAAGCCTGATTTCTCTGTGTCTGGCATCCAATATTTTTTCTCGCCTTGTTTCCCTCTCAAACATCTAGTTGATAAGAAGATGGACAAGTTATCATATTAAAATTTAAAAAAATTGTAAATTAAGGTCCATATCATGCCTTTTTTGTATATCAGTTTACTAGAATTTACATTTTTATTGCTGTGTGTTGTGTTAATCTACATGACTAGGATAATCTACTAAACAATGTGAATGACATCAATATAAATCAGCTTTTAAGCTCCTTCCTCCTCACTTATAAGAAACTCTGCCCATTAATATTCATTTTCATACTTTGTAATGCCCTCATCTCCCTCATTCTATAATTATAATTTCTCTGTAACTTCCTCATTAATTTCGAGAGTCACTGAACCCTGAACAGCTATTGATAGTTCCCACATGTGTTGAACTTGGTTTTAGGTTCTCTTCAACCTTAATGTAGCTTCTAAGAACTGATGCCTTTTGATTCATGGCTCAAGCCCTCAAAAAACAGAAACTTAAGGACCACGGGAATGAGCAACAACAACAACAGCAACAACAACAACAACAACAACAACAACAACAACAACAACTTACAGCAGTGACCAGATTCTTCTCATTGCGAGCCATTGAGTAAAGACCTTCAGAAAGTTCCAGGAGTGTTGTGGTGCCATCCTGGGAACCTGCGGCAACAAGCTTGCCCTGCTCCTGAACACGTAAGCTGTACAATGGCACATCACAGACCTGGTCGAATGTACAGCAACAGGGAAAGATTAGATGAAAGAGAACAAAATGAATAAACCAAAACATCAAATATAAAATAATGAAAAACAAAACGAAAAACAACAACAACAACAACAACAAGAACAGAACTAACCTAAAACAAAAAGCAAACTACAAACACAAAGTTTCTATGCCAAAGACGAAAATTTAATGGCTATAGAATCTTGTGTGTGGGTGGGGGTTACTTTTACTACCTTGATATGAAGCATTTTGACAGTTGCTCAAAATTAACACAGGCTTTTCAAATTAACCAATAGTATATAATTCAGACTTTTAAAAAATCTAAAGATTCAACTTAAAAATTACATCTTAAAACATGCTTACAAATAGGAATTATTAATGATCATATTTAAACACCTAAGGAAACTTGTGAGTCACTCCCACAATGGGAATTTTTATTTAAAAAGGATAAAGAAGATGGATTTCAAAGAAGGAGAATTATGATGATAACTTTGTTTACCTGCAACGTGAGTGTTGGATTGTTTTGTTTGAAGATGATATCCCACACATCAAGCGTGCCATCCATCTTTGTGAGGAAGAAAACGGCTGGTCTGATGGGACTCCAGCAGCCGTCAGTTAAGTATGATGAGTATTGTCTGCCAGACAGGGAATAGAAGCCAAAATCAATGCTACTTGTCAAGAAATCCTTTCTTATTTCTTCTTTAAACTAGAAAGCCTAATGAAGTAAATATTTGAATATAATGATAATTGTTTTTTTAATTTTGTATTTTCATGATAGTTTGAAGACAAAAAAATTCAGTTATATTTATATCTCAGCTTTGTTCATACAAAAATTACTTATTAGAATAAGAAAGATGCTAAAATCTTAATTGTGATGTCAATTGAATACGGTAAGTCCAATGATAAGGATAACAAATAAAAGTGAGTAAACAAATCCCATTTTACATAAAAGAATAAAATGACACATTCCTTTTGAAAACAACATGTTAAAAAAAAAAAAACAACCTAGAACATCCTGTAATATATATCTATGGTGAAATAATTATGTTGATAACAGAACAGTAAAACATCTGCATCTGTATTTTATTATTAACAAAAACACTTTTTTAAAAAGATAGTGTGTAGCAATTACACAAAGTCTAGTTGTGGCCTCGACTTGTTCAGGGAAAACTATTTAGCTCAAATTTTGTCTAAAAAATCCAACAAACTAGGATGTTGTATGGAATTCAAGCTTTCATGCAGATACGTACCATTCAAGAAGCAAGAGTGAATAATGAGTTATAAGTTATAATAAGTTAATTACTTACTTTGTCCACATGATTGATGATTCTCGGATATCTTCTGACCATATCTATTATGGAAAAAAAATCATGCAAATGTTAGCTTGTAGTACATAAAATTATAACATAAGTCATGGATAAAAAATTTGTATTTATCAATAATGTAATTTCTATGACAGAAAATTGGCATGAAATTATATGTATTAAATTAATTTTGATGCAGAAAACTTAACATTAAAAAAAGAAATTGTTCATACTTACTTCCATTTTCACTTAATTAAACTAAGCTCTAATAGGAAATAGTTAAGTTTTGCAATTGTTGATTGAATATGAGAGAATATTGTTGCAAGGTTTAATCGAATTACCATTGCAAGCTACTATAAACGAACTATATTTCAAATTATCTTCAAGCTTTTGAAAAACTGTACAGCTTAAATTAATATACAAATCATCAGTTTAATGTTAATCACAGAATTCTATTTTTAAAAGATGCTCTTTTTTCCTGTTGTTAAAAAATATATCCTAATATAATTATATGAAACGGAATGAAAAGATTGCTTACTCTTGCACACCAATCTCCAATGCTGAGGAAGTTCTTTGTGAAGTGTGGATTTCTTTGTAAGGCATACACAGGACCTATGTGACCAGTGAAAGTTGCAGCAATTTTGTCGAGAGGAGTCTTGGCTTTTCTGTTACATGAAATAATATTTCCTTGTTCTGTTCCTGTCATGAATTTTGTGGGCTGAAATGAGAGATGGTTATTATCTTACTAAATCCTGTTCAATAAAAAAAAATAAAAAAATTCGTGCCTGATTTAAAAAAAGACTTTGGTGAAACCATATAAGAAAAAATAGAATGAGAAAACCGCCTAATTATCATTATTTTGTTTTATTTCAAATCTTTTCTTCTTGTTTTTTACAATTGGTCTCATCTGTTTTCAAATTTCTTAATCCAAGTTTATATAAAAGTAAGAATGCCTTACCATTGTAGGTTCATACTCTAAACAGTATGCTCCTTGTGCATTGGCAAACTCTTGTTTTTTATCCAGGTACATTTTATCTGTAGGCTCACCCATCTTTCTGATGTCCCACCACAACACCTAGATATAAGTGAGAGAAAAAATTCAGTTCCTAAAATTTTCTAATTTACTGTTTGCAATAATAGCCCAGAACAAATTTTCATCTTGATGAATAGAGTTTACTTTTAACTTATTTTACCATATAATTTTTTTTTCTTCGAGTTTTCTGATCATTAAAAAATGTAGGCCTATACAAAGTTCCTAGTGATTAGTGTGAATTAATTTGATGATTTAATCTCTGTTGACTTTAATTAGTGTCACTTAGATCAACTTTACTTACTACAAAGTAATGATTTCCATTGATCTTAGAAGAAAAGTCATAAAATTAAAAACATATGAGCATGAAGAAATGTTATTCCAAAAAAATATTGACTCAAATCTATGCAAACATATTTGATTGACATTAATATTTTTGATGTAATATATTTGAAAAAAATTTGGAATTTCTATGACTTTCCATACCTGCCCATCTGTGGATGTGGAAAAGCACTCAGTGCCTGTCTTGGATTGGATCCATACAGTCTTGTATGCAGGATCTCTATGTGACTGCTCAATAGGTGTCAGCTCTACTGGTTGTGAACCTTTCCTTGTATCCCAATAGGCTAAAAATAATAATAATATAAATTTTTTTTAATGGTTTATAACATAATGATTGGGAGAAAAAGTAAAATTGACAAAGTTTAACTTATCTACTTACTGACATTTTCCTGAGAATACAAAAACAACTCACAACAAGTATGGTATTTATTCAAAGGAAAATATAATTATGCGACATACTTCTCTCTTTTGGAAAAAAAAAGAATTACACGTTCAAAGGATATTGGTAAAGAATGGAACAAAAATGTACGATTCATTTTAAAAATATATGCCAAAAAAAATTACACTATTAGGCATCACATTGGTAATCACATCCGTATGTAAGTGTAAACAATAGAAAAATCTGCTAGACATACGAAATTAAATAGCTTGCATTTTACTAGGCTCATGAGGATAAAAACATGTATGTATGTCTGATGTGTAAGTAGTGAAGTTAACAATGTTTCAATCTGTCAAAACATGCGTATCTTACCAATTTGTCCATTGTAGCAACCTCCGAGCAAGATGTGTGAGTCTTTGGGGTTGTATTCAAGGCACACAAGAGGAGATACTGGTTTGAGGGTGGTCTCAGGTTTGTTTGGGTTTTCTGTTGAAAGAAAGTTGGCCATGCTGATAAAATATTCTGCAAATACCATAACAAATTTTTAAAATAAAGAAAAGTAATTTTTTGATAAAATAACCCACAAAAAACTTTCAGAAATTACGCAGTGGAAAAAACAAATTAGGTCAAATCCTAGTGGATGTAAACAATAAGATATACAATGATTTTAACATTATCACCTACAAAAATAGGGATTGATTGCAGATTTTCAAAATCTAAATCGACGTACGTAAGAATCACCTACCCTTACACTTAATACATGTACTTTTATTCTTTAATTTAATTGTATTTACATAATATAACTGTATCTTCATATGAGAACTAAGTTTAAATATTTCAATCGATATCATTGTTTATTCAGCCGCAGATTATTACAAATTATTGCTAAAATTGCTGCTATAAAAGCATTGTGATCATTACATTTGAAATCATCCTGTTATGTTTAAAATGCTCAAATAAATCAATGATTTTTCCTCCAACTCATAGACCATTTCACAACTTAAAAACATATACAGATTATTTTTTTGTTTATAATTTTGGCCTAATCAGAAGGTACATCATATTTGATTACTGAAGGCACTTGATAGCAAAAGGAAGGATTTAATTTGTTATACTTTTTCCAGCATGTAGTTCACCTAGTGAGTGCATTAGTATGTGCACTTTTTTGGATTTAGCTTAATATTTCCAAAGAGTAAACGTTTTCATACCCCCTTAGGGATTCACTGAAAAAATCATATATCATTTATCATTAAGTAGCTATGGAAAATTATGCTTAATTCTAAAATGCCAACCCTTTATGTTTTAAGATGCATGCGATGTCACTTATTTAACTGAATGGGTTGTAAATGAATCCAATAATTCCCATTTCAATTAAACAGTGAAATTTAACAGTCATTAATAAAATAATAAAATATGCTTTGTAAAGTCCTGGATAAATATCACTCTTAGAGAGAAAAGTCATCTACAAAGTTATGCAAGTTTTATTACCATACAACTTTACAAAAACATCATGTAGTTTAAAAAATTTGCACAGCTTAATGATTGTAAGCATAACCAAACTTTTATAACATTAACCTACCAACATCCCAGATGTATGAGTCCATGCTGGTATCTGGTGATGTACTCTGGAATTGCAGATTACAGTATGCAACTGCGAGTTTGCGAGGACCATCAGGGAACCAGGAAATATGTGTGGCAGTTCTCTTGATCTCATTGGGATCCCTAGACAGATATATTACAATAGTTGTTTCAAAAAGAATTTCAGAATTACTTATATATTGCTCAATTTAAAAAACCAAACATCAAAAAAGATAATTTATATCCTAGCAAGGAATGTTTCAATTTGAGATCGTTTTTTCCAAAACAAAACTCAAAAACAACCTGGAAAAAATACAGTTTTTTAAGTTATGTTTTAGCTTCCTTTTTTGCATTGTAAATTGAATCTTGTATCTTTCCTAACCGGCATAGACACATTTTCAAATCAACTGATACTAAAATGAATTTAAGAGCTGATAGCATTTTTTTTTTTAATATGTACCTGAAAACATTTATTGTTTTAGCTGATGCTGCCTCATCAATTGTTTCAGCATTAACATCCTCAAAATATTCTTCATATATGTCAATGGCATTGTTTTGTTTGATGCAGTGTTCCATTGACTGAAAAAGAGAAAACATAAATCCATTAAAGATAAATGCAAAGATTCATAATTTTAAATACTGTTACCATAAAACGGCATAAAAAATGGCATTTGACCATTGCGAAAATGATGGGTATGATTTCAGGTGTGGGCACATTTTTTGTATGGCCCCCTCTATCAACCCAACATGGAATGGGTAGCTGAGGCTCTTGAGTGATAGTGAAAGTAAAGTGCAACGGGAAAAGTATAGGCAACTTACCTCACAAAAAAACAATTTCCTACAATCAGGACCCTAACTTTTGCTCTGTCAGACATGGGATTATCCTTATTATTATAGTGATAACAAATGTAATTTTGAGAAAATAGTAAGTACTTACCGTTCCTAGCTGCAGCACAGCACTGATGTACATTTCATCTTTCTCAACCTTTTTTCTGTATCTTGTGACCTGCTCTACTTCATGAGGATTTATGTCCTTTGGCCAGCCTCCTTCTGTGTGGTTAATTCCGCGAGCTCCAGTCTCAAATCTTTCTGTATTGGCCTGAATATACCCAATAGAAAATGGAGTAAATACACACGTTATATCAAAACCAATATTCTTTTGACCAAATGTTAAAAATTTAAATGTGCCAAAAAAGTAGATCCCCTTTTAAAATTTGATAAATTTATCTTTTTGTCCTATTTTAAAACACCTTTTTATTGACTTCCTATGCAAAAAATACTTATAAGCTAAATACTAATACAAATATCACAACAGACATGCTGAAAAGTTTGTATTGTTCTTTGCATGAGTACTCTATATAAATGACAGACACTTAATTTGTATGTGCCCTAAAAAGTGATACCATTTTATTGCCTCTTATTTATTGCAATGGTATCTAAGACATGTCATTCACTTTTGAATAAGAAAAAATGGGATTGCCTTTACCTTGCAAGATTATTAACAACTACATTTCATCCTGATCAACATATCAAATAAAAAAAAAAAAAATTGATCTTGATATTAACATACAATTTGAAATTGGGGCTACCATTCAGATTTCTAACATAAGGATTGGAGATCTGATGCAGAGGGTTTCATCCTGTAATAGTTAGACAGAGAGTAGTAGGAACTAGGCCTATAGGAATTTGTTTTCTAAAAAAGGCTTGACCTCTTACATCATGCTCTGACATTTCCTGGACACATTGTATGCCAATGTCCACTGGATCTCTCTCGATGAAGTCCTCAAGGGCATGGTCATCAGGCGCGATGTCCACATGCAGCTCAGCAGCGCGGTCAGAGAAGTTGCACTGTCGACCAAACTCGGCCCGTTTCTTTGTGTATACGTATACTATCTCCATTTTGTCTTTTTATCTACAAATACTGCATTAAGTCTGGGGAAACATAAAGGTATCATGCTATAAGAAAAAAAATGACAAGCTGATGAATATAAGTATCTTTGAAAGAAAATTCATATTACTCGTTTGTTACTTAAGCCATTCTTAACTCTCTCTCTCCCTCTGTGTATGTCTGTTAGTCTCTCTCTCTATCTCTCTTTCAGTTCAACGTATCAAATTCTGTGTTTATCTATCATTGCGATGCTATAACACACGTGAACTAGCACATAACAATGGTGGGACACAGTTTTTCAAAATATGCACATCCTCAATATCCTTTTATAGGCCTATGTTATACTGGCGGCTGTATTGGTGAGTTTGAGTTGATTTCTGACAAACTTAAATTCATATGACTATGAGTCAAATACCCTTCCATGCTGCTTAATTGACAATAGATAATTATATAGGATATCTCCTGAACTGGAGTGAACTTTGACCGAGACAATAACTGTCATCGATGATATGTTGTACGACATGAAAAAATGTATTCTGTTAAAAACAGCAACAACCTAGTGAGCTGGATCTCTTTATGTAACCCCTAAGTTAAATCCTAACAGTGTATCTCAGATACGATCTAGTGCCAATTGTAATTTACAAATCTGGAGCATGAAAATATGTATGATACAGTAACAATTGACTAGACTTATTGATCCAGAAGGGCTAAGACATTAAAGCCTAAATGGAGAACAGATACATGAGAATAGTGACAAGGCTAAAAATTCTATTAGTCAATATTTAAAATGTTTGTTTAACAGAAATACTGATAGGTCTAAAGTTTTTGACATAATTATGTGTATAGATACTGTTATGCCTACTTAAATCCTAAATTAATTTGATATAGTCATACACTTCTTTTGGACTTACCCTGCAGATTTGATCTCTAAATCTGAATCACTAAAATTAGATCAAATCTTGATCTAGATCTAGACTCTAGATCCAGGTTTAACTCTGGATCGAACTTTTTAGGTATTCAGTTACAATACATGTGAACACATCTACTATAAAACACTTTTATATATAGATATACGTTCTATGCTCAACTACAAAATCTCGATCTAGATCCTATGTTTCTCAAATTCCAAATCAGACTGGTGGTCTGATAGTAGGCTT
This sequence comes from Elysia chlorotica, assembly GCA_003991915.1. NCBI lineage: Eukaryota > Metazoa > Mollusca > Gastropoda > Plakobranchidae > Elysia > Elysia chlorotica. Next base: position 129,056 of record RQTK01000787.1, on the reverse strand, counting down.
ACATGGTTGGCAAGCAAATTCAAGTGCAAACCAAAATAATCTAGATCTAGATGTTTGATAAGGACAAACGCATTGTGAGCATGCGGAGAGTATGTCGATACTATACCATGTAAAGATTGTCAAAGTAAAATAAAACCAGACTATTTTTTTTTTTTGCAAAATAAAAAGGCCGATATTTCAGGGCTTACCTGTTGCTGTGCTTGTGTACAGAAGTTATGGCGTCTAAAGTTTCTCATAGCAACGCCTGTCGCGTTTAGCTCGGTGTGTTTCGAGAGTTCGACGTGTTTATTCGGTTTCGAAGATTTTCGCCTGCGAGTATGCCGTTCAATGTAATAATAATACATTGCAGTTGACTTAGTTTTTGTTTTTCTTTAACTTTCTCGAATTCGGGTAGAAAATTGTTCAATATTAACAACAAAAAAAGCTTAATCACACTTCAGTAAAAATGCCGGAACCCAAAGAAAACCAAAGGTGCTAGATTGCGGTTTATGATGGGAAAGTGTACGAATTTATCAACTGGAATATAATGAGACTTTTAGTAGCAAAGCAATACGGAAAACTGGGAATAAGACGGTGGGCAGTGACCGAGGCTATCTGAGTATCCTCGGCAGAGACTCAAGGTATAGAAGGTGGTACAGGTGAAATAAGAAAACCTATTTAATGTAAATTTTGTACTTTTTCACTTATAATCCCAATGTAAACTTTTGTTAGAGGTTTTATGTTTTATGCTTTCCATGTGAGATATTTAGCTTTTTTACATTTCTGAACTTACCTTGCTATGTTAGAAGTTTTCTATGTGAACAAGAAAACGGCTTTTCAAGTTGAATTTAAAGCAATGTCAGAAAATCTGAAACAGTTGTATTTTTAGCTAAGGCAGACAAATTTGAATAAGAGGAAAAAAAAAAGAAAACATTGATGTATAAATGAATAAACTAGTTATAACTTTCAGTAAATTACAATCCGCAAAACGATATTAACGCTTTCTTCTCCTAGCAACCGAACACAAAATAGGCTTAAGGGGTCATCGTCATCATGATCATCTTGGTGGTATTCCGCCGTGCAGGCTGACCATCTGTGCATACTCGGGGTTGTCAAGCCAACCTTCTCAAACCGACCTGCCCTCAGCCAGACAGGTGCATACACTCAGTTGCATTCCCGCCATGTCCTCTGCCGTCTTCCAAATATTCTTCCATTTAAAATGTTATTATCTTTTCTAAATACTATGGTGTTTTACTCCTTAAACTAATAGACGAGTTTATGAGTTTGCATTTTTGGAGAATAATTATTTCTTTCTTTATACCCAATTTACCCAGGTTTAAGTATAATATTAAGCTTACACGTGGGGAAGCAAGCAGGTATTGATTGAACTTGTATGTCTTACAAAACAACAACAACAACAACAACAACAACAACAACAACAACAACAACAACAACAAACAACCAAAAACCTTAAAGTTTTGTTACACACCTACTTTACCCATTTTACAGTTCTTGGCGGCAACGATTATAAAATAATATTCTATAGAATGACTTTGATATATACATACACAAACACACACATGAATAATTAAGAATGGCACTAAGCTACTATTTTACGCTTTTTTTTTCAAACTGTTTCAGGGATAGACCGTTAGTAATTATGTAATGGCATTATGTTAATAGTGATAGTAGCCTAATTACTCTTTACAAAGTCTATAATTATGCCGTGCTGACGTGCCGTAAAAACAAAATCAAACGCATGCAGCTGTTCTCATTTCCCGAAGTCCTAGTGGGAAATATAATGTTCTTTCCTTTGTGGGTATTAAACAGTACCTCATACTGGCTAAAAGATGTCCATGCTATTAGATAATCAGGTTTATTATTTGTAATAATTATAAACAGAATGCATCATCACAAATTCAGATTTCTCACCCACTGACTTTCTCTGACTCGTCCTCTATTGATTTGTTCAAAGTCAGTGTAACGTGGACGGCAATTTTTTAAAATTATCCTTTAGTCTATCTTTCTTTCTCGACGAAACACTTTACCCATCTCTTATCTTTTTTCTTGAAATGTTGAGTGTTTTAATTAAAAGCCTGAAGATATTGGGTTTAACTAGTTGTGTTTTTTTGTGCTCATTTCTTTAACGACAACCTTTTTTTAATCATGTAGGCTAGAGTGTAATTCAAAATATGATGAGATTAGGTTGGTTTATGTTCTAAATTAATGAGGAAAACAGATTTTGGACACGAATTAAAGACGATAACATTGTCTGGTAATTTATACATATGACTGTCCAGTTTATAGTAATTGGCACAGTCAGTGCAGTTGCACTAAATATACTAAAGAACAAAGATGAAGAACTTATCATTAACATTCTTATAATGTTTGTCGAGGCTTAACTTCCACCCTTAACACAAGAAGAACCATTACAATAAGAGTATACTTTATGGTCATTCAAATGTGATGTGTGAATAAAAAGAAAACGGTACAAGGAAGATAACAAATAAAAAGTGAAATCTCATACATCCATAGAACGACTTATACCCCTTATTTTAAAGGGGCATAAAAGGAGATAAAAGAAGCAGTGAGCGATGGCCCTTCGCCATTATGGGTACACTCAAGAAAGCTGACCCACTGGCACCCCATTGAAGAGGTATCTAACATCTGTGCCTCTGAGAACTTTGTACTATTTATACAATCTCCAATAAAGGTTCAGTGCCAGCTGTCGAGAAGTAAGCCGAGGTGTTATGGGAGGAATCACATCAAACCAAAGGCATAAATGATCGAAGACACGAGCCGTCATACCATGTGGACCTATTGTGGCCAAGGTGGTGGCATACAGCGTGACGTCGTTAGTTGGAAGTTAGTTGGAGTAAGGATGGGTCTGTATTTACCTGTGTGGAGTGGGCGGTTTATTGGAGTTGCTCTTCTTTTTTAAAGGAAATGTGGGAAATAGTGAAGGAGAGGGGGAATCGGATAAAGTTATTGGATAGTGAAATAGGAATCGAGATATAAAGACTCTCAAGGACTGATAGCTAATTGTAGGTAAAACTCAACAATTTTATTCGACAGTTTTTTTTTATTAGATTCGTTTTTTTAGATATATATGTATAATATATAGAGAGAATAGTCATGCTATAAAAAAAATACTTCCTTCTTTTTTCTGCATTGAAATAGCTTAATTACAGGACACATTTTTTAACCCAGGAGCCCACTCTTGTACCAGTAGGGCTCTCAGCCTTTATTGTTAGGGCACAAACAGTTCAAATGTTTTTTGTTCTTTTTTTAGACTGATGTTTGCATTACTCACAATGATCAAGCAAGTTCGTTGCGTCCTCCCAAAGACTCTCTGTGGGGTGAATGATTAATAGATCAAACTTCCATAATTAGCTTTTATCGGAATGCTGTGTCTTATTGATTCAGTCAGGCACTGTAATGATCAGAACAATAGGTGGCTCAAAGGTAGAGAGCGCTGCTACTATTCGGAGAATTTTGAGTTTGATAACTGATCGGGCTAGCTCTTCTACGTGGGTTTAATTAATGTCAGTAATGATAGAAAATCAAAACGCTCCGCTCTCTCTCTCTCTCTCTCTCTCTCTCTCTCTCTCTCTCTCTCTCTCTCTCTCTCTCTCTCTCTCTCTCTCTCTCTCTCTCTCTCTCTCTCTCTCTCTCTTTTCCTCTCTGACAACACGCGAAATTGTGAGACACTAATTGTGTGACCCGTTTGCGATGTTGTTTACTTACTGTCGATGGACGTAATTGAAACCGTTGTGACCTTACGCCTATTATGTTTTGTATCCTGACATAATTTGAAAAGAAATGTTAAAAGGTCATGTTCCATATTTCATTAAGTGCGGTCCAACAATTAATTTTATTCATATATTCATGTATTTTAACATTCGTTTTCCTCTGGGTCGTCACATGCACACACAGAAACATTCAAACTCCCAAAAATTAATATAATATTATATAATATAAGATAAAAATTGATATGATGTACATTCGAATTAAGACAGGTGAGTGCTAAAATATTGGAACCTATCAACATGTACGTGACGTACCACGTGATGTTTTCATTTGGGCTTAACAAAATATTTACACGAAAAAGCTTTAAAATGTTACATGCCCTGGTTCGTTCAATGCAACGAATTGAGATATATTGCGAAATAGTCGCTTAATTGCGAAAGCAGATAAAATGTGCATCTGTAATTGACTAGTTTCAAACAAACCTTTTATGTGATTGCATTTTTTTTTCAAGGTTTGAAATAGTAGAATAGACGATTTAGCTTTTCTTTGTTAGGGGATTGAGTTGACTTTTAAAATGGTAACACTGTGGTCCAGGACTAATAGAGATATAAAATAACTATTGGGCAGGATGGTTTATTTCAACCGTTTTTGACAATATGGGAGAAAGCATTCAATTTGAATCTGTGAGCTTTGTCCCACGTGCTGTTTTTAAAAACGTAACGACTTTTTCAGTTGCTTATATTAATTTATTTGATTTTTACATACAAAATATTGACACTGCCTTGTAACTAGAACGCTTTGCCTAATCTTAAGTCTAAAAAACTAATAATTCATGCGGATTGAAAATTACTGACACTAATAATTGAATGTGACACTGTCGGTGTATATCTAATTGATACGCTTAGATACACTATGTTTATTGACAGTCAAAACGTTTTTAGTTCCAGTTTTCACCCTGTTTCAATGTATTATCTGTTTTCTAGACCAAAGACATTAGATAATGGGCCGATAAACACTCACATTTTTAAAGTATTAAAGATACTTTTTGTTTCAGAAACTAAACAGGGAAGTAAAAAACAGAGCGTCTTTGAAGTTTATAAAACAACATCTGATATAAAAATTAATGCACAATTTGAACAGTTACTACAAAAAGCAAAAACAAACAAAGACACACACACACGCACACACACACACACACATCAGAGTTCCAAAAGACTAGAACTAAAAAGTATGATGATTTTTCTGCAGATTAATATACTGGTCTTCTTTATACGAGACCATGAAGCGCTTAAACGGGAAAACGTTTACTACACAAAACCGCTATGATGCCCTTGCTTGTTGAACATAGCTCGAATCTTTCAAAGAATAATAACTCTTTAGGGGATAATGCAACGATATCAGTGCTTACCATTTTTTATGGTTCAGTATGAGTAATATGTGGACAATTAATTTATTAATCTGTTAAAAGCAAGTCTGCAACTAGTTTGGAATGGACGAAAATATCCAAAAATACTGCCATTATAGTCTAGTTTTTCAAAACCCACGTTACAAACAAATAGATGGTGAGTCTTCTCAGAAAAGAAATGTCTCAGAAGTAAAATTAGGTCTATAACAAAACCAAAAAGGCAATAGCTAAAAGGCAATGTGAAGACTTGAACTGAGACCCATGTTTGTCTAAAGAAATAATTATGGCGTATATACTTCGGTAGGCCTGCAAACGTTTTGCCACTTAAATCATCCACCAGGAGCATCCTAGATAGAAATACAATTATTATTTATAGCATGATTAAATGCCCTTCTCAAATTCAAAAGTAAAAAGTCAATTAGCTACCTTGTGGCTGCATTTCTCTCTGAGGAATATCCTTACCTAAAATGCCTTTGAACTATGAGAACCTTCTTTAAAACAAATATTATCCCTTTACAGACTGTGGATCAAAATTGTCATGAAGAAAAAAAAATCTAGATTTAGAAAAATAAAGTTTGGGTTCGACTTTTAGATATTAGGATTAGGCATTTTGTAATCACTCTTTTAATTTTATGACATATAACTTTATACAATTTAGCCTTGATTTTTAAAAAGTTTAATGATTCCGTTATAGACGACGGAATTAAAAAAAAATGATTTTAGTAGAAAATATTACATAATCAACATTGTGACCATAAAATTATGCCTTTCCCCGCCCCCCCCATAATTTGTTCTTAATGTTCTGTAGTTAAGCAATCTTTATTCATCATATTTTATTTGAGTGTATTAAGGAAACCGGGTACTATTGACGTATGAACCACAATCTCTTCTTCTTATGTAGAATGTAACGTTTACAGAAAGAACTTGTCTATTTAGGCGAGTAGGCTACACACATTTTTAGAATTTTGCATAATCAAATTTTTACCCTTTTAAGTTGACCATTTGTACCATTGAAATTTGTATGACTACAATCAACCCACATTTTGTTCCTTCAACAGTCGCTGTCACCTAACAAAACCAGGGAAGCTGACAACATAAACATTTTCCTAAATCGTTGTGGCGATTTCGACATGCGCGTTCTGTTGGCTCTCCAGCTATCTTTCGCGAGACACAGCTTGCAAAGACAGACATGGCAATTTTTCTGTGTAGTCACTGCGTGAGCGTTTGCACTTACTTAAACGCCTGGCCAGCAGCACTGATGTGCATATTTTGTGCGGTCCTTCAGATGGCTGTGCTGGACTACTATCTGGTCCATCATTTGGGGCACCTCCACTACTACTGGCTAGGAATTGACGCCTTCAATGTCATCTTGCTATTTCTCAGCATCTACACAGCGCACAGGGCTATTCGAAAAAATATAGATACAGAGACCAAACATAGGCCTATAGCCAGTGGATCCATGGGCTGGTTAGCCTGGCTTTTTATGAGTGCTTCCGTGGCTGCTAAGAGCGTGATAATCTTAAAGTATTTTGCTCATGAATTGGTTGAATCTTCACAGAGGTTCTTTGGTCCCAACACCCTGAAGACCACCATCGCCATGGGGTCCCTAATTTTTCCGATTTTTCTGATAAGCCAGCATGACGCGCCCTTTGGCAGTGAAGCTCGCAGAGTCATCGATGACCTCACGGAAACAACTCCTTTTGACATTTTGGACACTGCGGACATCCTACAGGCACTCTTGGAAAGTAATGACAGCTTGGTTAAGGGTTTCCCGGAGATGATTCTAACAATCGCTTTTTTGAACTTGATCCTCCCTACAGTTCAGCTTGTGACACTTGCCAACTATAATTATGGCCAAAGAAAAATCAGCGGAAGGGTCGTCAACGCACATCGTCTTCTCTCCGTGTTGGCAGTGAACATCCCCAACCTTCTGACCCGACTTCTCTTGTGGCACGGGTTTACCACTGCCGTCTCGCCATTCACACTTAAAAACATACTATGCATCTTCCTCAACCTCTATGACATATACGATCAAACCAGACACCACCTTATACAGATAGAGAACAAAAAGCAGAACTATGAAGAAAACAGTAAGGAGTCGCTTCAACGCATTAGACCTGATATCGAAGACGAGGTTCTGTCTTTTTATTCAGTGGCCACTGTAATGGAAAAAAGGCGAAAACTAGAAGACAGTCAACAATCACTGAGCAAGATAAGCATAAAGAACTCTAAGGACTCAAAATCTGGCGGAATGGTGTCTATAGAAGACATACCCATGTAACTTTCTATCCTGAATATTGACGCAATATCAACATGACATGTGTCTACTCAAACTCTTCCATTCCCTTTTTTCTGACAGGCGATACAATTCCTTCACAATATCAATAATAAAATTACCGTCAAGAGATCAAAACGTCCACTTTGTTTTCATTGTGTTGTTTTAGGTAGTGTGTGTGTGTGTTATGAGATTTTTTTTCCGGGGGGGGG
>RQTK01000787.1:97438-120191 GCA_003991915.1 Elysia chlorotica | reverse complement strand
GGGTGAAGGGCGGGGGGGGAGGGGGGGTGTGTCGGTTCGGTGGCGGGGTGTGGGGAGGGATTAAGGGAGAGAGAGAGGGGGGAGAGAGTGGGTAGCTCAAGTGGTAGACTGGTATCATTGCTTGTTTAATACGATGTCTTTGCCTATTAATAGTTTTATTTTTTAACTTCCCACCATGGGACCAAACTACCCGAAATAACAGGCGAAGCAACCTAATAAATTGAAGTGATCTATTAAATTGGTATCTTAGTTAAAACAGAATAATGCTCAATGAGTATTTTTATTTCGGCCTATAGCCTACTCCACTTAGAATGTAAAACTCGCAAGGTTAGCGTGACACAGGCTCAGTCTACTTACAAATGGAAATTTAAACGTGATGATGATGATAATGATGATGATGATGATGATGATGATGATGATGATGATGATGATGATGATGATGATACTACTACTACTACTTAGACATTTTTATACGCTATATTCCTCTGAAAATTTTCCAGCAATAAATACTGGATAGGCTTATTTACTAAAATAAACAAAATAGTAACGAATCTCAGTTTGAAATCACATAAAAGTAAAAAGTGATTCCTTTATGTTATTAACGTGAAGAAGCCTGTGGGTTTGATATTCACTCCACCTGGGGTCACTGTTTCTTGAAAATTGAGGAATGTCTATAATATGACTGATTGTTAATAATAAAAAAAAGTAAAAAATTAAATCATCAAGGACCAATATCGTTTGTACACACAATTTAGATCGAGGTGTAAGCAGGCTAATAAAAATATAGTTTTTCGTATTATTGGTATACTAAACTGAAGGTTTCGAGTTATTTTTAGACACAAATATTTGAGTGAGCGGATTTGGTTGTATATTTTTCCTTTCTCTAGTTTTATTTTATTATTTCTTTGAACATTAATAAATATTTAATATAAGGATGGTAAGCTTTAGAATTATTTCATTTTTATATGATCTGCTGTAAAGATGAAATCAACTAAGAAGCGCAAAAAAATAAATTAAAACAAAAGCTTGTATGTTTTAAAACGATGCATGAAAACAATTAAACTCATAATTATGATCGTACTAGTAACTCGAAAAAAGAATACCCCCAGCTTGTATTCTATTACGTTTTCAGGGCGTACCTTCAACAGTAAGCGTACTATGATCCAAGGGGGCAGATCTTTCTTAAGTGGTAGAGCAAAACGTGCCGGCTCGAAACCCACGATTCGTCGAAAATTTATTTGTCCGAAATCATCCTTTACCGGTTGGGTCGGTGTCAATAATTATAACCAACTGAGACATAATTCCTAGTATCCCCAGACTGTCACTGTGGGGCAGCACGTAAATCTACCAGACGTTGGTCTTGGGGCCCGTCCACTTCATAGCCATGATACTGACGTTAAGAGGTAAGAGCTTATGTCAACCACTATGACCAACGAGAGAGTCATTCAAAAGAGGTTAGTTTAAAAGCTATGCAGCGGTTAACATTGACTTTTTAGCCCTCACTGGCTAAATTAGACTCAGACTGCATGCTTGGTTTAACATCGCCATAGAAGTTGCCTCTAGATCTATAATTCTCATATTAGCCTATTGGTCCATGTTATGATTCGATACAAAACAGGCTGTAGATCAAGCATAATTTTTGTATCTATCATAAGAGGGAGGTAGATAGATAAAGAAATGGAAAAAGAGCATAGATAGACAAATATACAGATAGACCGATAGATAGATAAATAGAAGGGATAAATAGATAGGTAAATCGCTAGATAGATAGATAGATAGATAGATAGATAAATAGATAGATAGATAGATAGATAGATAGATAGAAAGATAAATAGAAAGATAAATAGAGAGGTAAATCGCTAGATAGATAGATAGATAGATAGCTTGATGGATCTATAGCTAGATAGATAGATATATATATATATAGATAGATAAATAAATAGATAGATAAATAGATGGACAAATACATAGATAAATAGAGAGAGAGAGAGAGAGAGAGAGAGAGAGAGAGAGCGAGAGAGAACGACCCTATCACTAATGTTTGACGATCTTTCACTAGATAAATAGACAGATAGCCTGATATAATTATGTATAAATATTTAAATAGATGGATTGAAATAATAGATTAATAGATAGATAGGTAGAAAGATAGAGAGGGATGGAGAGATAGATAGAGGGGAAGATAGATGGTGAGACAGTGAGAGAGAGTCTTTCTCCACTCAAATCCGTTAACCTGACAGCAAGTTTTATAAGTAAAAGAATGTTTATTTTCCAAATTCAGATTGTTTTTTTTTGTTCTTCTAAAAGACTTTCAATGGAAAGAATACATGGATGAATGGGAAAAGGATAGATAGATACATAGATAAATAGAGAGAGAGAGAGAGAGAGAGAGAGAGAGAGCGAGAGAGAGAGAGAGAGGGAGAGAGAGGATAGAGAGACAGACAGACAACTACAAAAGGCTCGAAACAACTCAACCATGTGCCTGAAGACAGTGTCATTTGAAAGACCTGTGTAGCAAAAACGACCCTATCACTAATGTTTGACGATCTTTCACTAGATAAATAGACAGATAGCCTGATATAATTATGTATAAATATTTAAATAGATGGATTGAAATAATAGATTAATAGATAGATAGGTAGAAAGATAGAGAGGGATGGAGAGATAGATAGAGGGGAAGATAGATGGTGACACAGTGAGAGAGAGAAAGAAAGAGAGAGAGAGAGAGAGAGAGAGAGAGAGAGAGAGAGAGAGAGAGAGAGAGAGAGAGAGAGCTTGGCCGAGGTATACAAACAAGCACACGCAGTCACATACCATGCCTGACAGTGTTTTTTTTGCGTTTGTGGAAAAGAGCGAGTGAGAGAGAGAGAGAGGTGGGTACGTAGGTAGGTCATGGGTAGAGTGCAGGCCACCATTAAAAGCTCCCAGGCGCAGACATTGTGAGGATCAGCAGTGGAAGAAGAGTTTTGTGCTTCAATAGAACGTTGTATATAATGTTGTTGTTTTGTTCGCCATATCTGTAGTATGGTTTGTTATACAGGTCTGGGTTGATGTATAAAGCGAAAATGTTAAATGCGAACACAAGTCAACACTAAAGGTTTGCTTAAAAAAGGTAGGCCTATCTAGATTGACTGTACATATATACACTGTTGTTACTTTCAGAATTGAATTAGATTAATAATAATTTACTGTTTTCTTATGTGCCTTAAAAGTTATAGAAACTACATGTACTTTAAAGTTAGTTAACAATGATTGCTACGTAATGGGATATTTGTTAAGTTCACTTTACTTTGCGATAAATCTATACATTGTGACAGTCCATCGAGATATTAGCGTTACACTAAAACTTCAAAATTATTATTATTTTCGTGAAAGTTCAGTGTCACATTGCTTGCAATCTCTCTACCTCTGTATGTGTGTCTCTCTTTCTGTATGCTTGTCTGTCTGTCTGTCATTGCCTCTTTCTCTCTCTCTCTCTCTCTCTCTCTCTCTCTCTCTCTCTCTCTCTCTCTCCCCATCTATCTCTCTCGCTGCATTTCTTTCTGCATCTTCTTTTCTCATTTTCTCTCTCTCCCTCCATCTCTATCCTCCTTTCTAGCTCGTTTCCTGTCTGTCCTGTTTTTCCCCCCTCTTTGCATGTCTTTAATTTTTTTCTCCCCCTCTCCCACCATCTCTCTCGCCCTCTTATCTCCTCTCAAATTTGAATGTTGTGTGCCTTTCACTGTAAATGCGACTGTAAATATTATTTCAACCACAATTTTAAAGCATCAAGGACGACAATATTTTACTTTCAAATTGTTCTTAATTTACAAAGAAACTGAACTCAGTTCGAAAATGAGTTAGGAATCTTAATGCAAAGACTATCACTGACAAACAGAATACCAAGTAAACTCGAGTAAATCGTCAATTTAACCACAATGTTCACTAATGGTGTTGAGTAAAAGAAAAAACAACCCGACACGAAATCTATCAACGCGTTCTCATTAGTGCTTGATGGTTTTACATACATTGTACAACGAGTTAACCAATTCGAATGTAATGAAAATGTGTAGCTAGGCCTACTGCTTTTTGGAATTCAAATAACTTTGAATGATCCTGTAAGATTATGTACGTACATGAGAAAATGGTGAAAGGTTAAAAAATATACTATAACTCCTTTAATATATCGGGCACTGCAGTGTTAATAGCAATTAAGTGATACATTGCGCAAACAATTATCAGTGGTCAGGCCAGACAGAGAAAACAAGAACTGACAAAAGGCCATAAGGCCTAACTACACCCTGAAGTTATATCATAGCATAACATAGAGAATAATTGAATAGTGTCAGTTCTTAATAAGCCCTAGCGCTTAAACTCTACCATCGCGTGACACCGGCGAATGTATAATTTTTTTCTTATAATGTGTTGGTTAATCCTAAAGGCCAATGTCTAACAAGGGCGGGAGCACTAGTACTCCTACCTCACCTGGTCCAGTCATAAGTATACTGACCACGACCCAAGGGGTAAAATACAAATGTATCGACTTTCGCCGAAGATGGTCCGTGGTTCGAGTCCCCGCATTAGTCTCCAAATCGGAAGGTTCAAATCCCACGATCAGTCACATATTAATTTAATTTGTACAATTTTGTCCCCCACTGGTTAAGTCGGTGTCTTAGATAGAGCCATCCCCGTGCAGCTGTCTCTGTGTGGCAGCTCGTAAACTTCTCGGGGTCTGTCCACATTATAGCCAATATAATACTGACCTTGGACGCTATGCCACAACACTTACCAGGACCCACTTACCACGACCCAGCCCGGATACATACATTTTGTTCATATTGAAGTGTTACGATAGCCTTTGTGCTGACGTAAGAATCCAATCCAACTCACTCCTTCATTATTTTGCATTAATTTGTTTCGCATCTTATTGCTACAACAGTCTATTAACGCATCTTCCTTTTCCTCTTTCTCTCTCTATCTGGCTCTCTCTGTCTCTATCTTCTCTCTCTCTCTCTCTCTCTCTCTCTCTCTCTCTCTCTCTTTCTCTCTCTCTCCCGCCTCACCAAATAAAACAATTGCTGCGCGTAGATGGTTTCTATTGATCTACATATCAACTTTGTCTATAGAGGGATTACGAAAGAAAAACCCAAACAAAACGCATCGAGTTTCATTCAAAAGCCAAAGGTTGATAGTGCAAGGGTATTCACAGTATTTAAACTGCAGATCTAACATTATTATTATTATTATTATTATTATGAGATATTTTATAAATTAAACATATAAAAATATAATGCTCGTTTCTGAAATCGGTCAAATGGAGCACACATATTTAATTTGTACTCTAACTGATAGTCAAACACTGTGCGCAGTTTGTTTTAGTTTATAAGTATGGGATTTTACTTATGGCGAAGTTCAACAGTTCCTCTTTCCATTTTCTGTTACCTTACGTGCATTATTTTCAAACGTTAATACATAATTATACAACTAGTTGTTCCTTTGCTGGTTTCTAATTCCCCGATACGTCTAACAAAGACTCGGAAATTCAAAATGATTAAATATTGATTTTTGTCACGGGTGATCAGTTCGTATTTTTGCCTTTAGCTGCTTAAGCCTTATTAAACACATTGTCAAGCAGAGTTGATTACTTAGCTCCTTATGAGATTTCGGGAGAATTTACATTTTCACAGAAAGATTCAGGAAATACAAAGAGGTAATCGCCTAGTTTTTATAGCACCCTAAATGTACGGACGTTTTTGGCTTTTCCCAGATATTATGATCACGGATCAAGTCTCCATTATCAAGTCTTTTCGCTGTGGTTTCTTATTAAATTCTCATGTATTTTTAACAATGTTAAATTTGCAATTAAAAGACATACTGTTTACAAATCGCACTTAACTGTATTATTAAGAAAAAAAGTATTGTAGGCTCATTTCAAATCGACTTTTTCATTAATCAGTTAATAGTGATATAGAATTTCCTGGGTTCGTGATGACTATTCTAGCCCATCAGAAATGTTAGGGTAAAACAAAAATCAGAATTACAATAACCAAAATAAAATAGTGCAAATGATCAACAGGATTACAGATTAATTATTTAATGTTAAATCGGTTTCTCCACCACAGGTACCTATCATTTTTCACTTTGATAATACACACTGAATTAATGTCCTTTGTGTCAACGAGAGTGTTACATTAACCTTAATGTTTACGGTTGAGAAAATTACCTGATTCAGCTGGTAAACTTTTCTATAGTGTACGGAAACAATGAAAAAACAAAACAAAGAAAAAACAAAAAACTAATAATAAATAATTCTGACTAAAAAATTTTTGATTACTATAATGAATTGCTAAATCTAAATCAACTGTAATAGACATTTACAAAAACAAGGCCTTGCAAGAAAAGTCACCATAGTTTATGATTAAAATTTTACTTTTGAAAGTTATTTAAAATAAATTTTAGTAATTTCTTCCAAAAAAACTTGTGGCATGGTAAATTTACTTGGTTCATTATTGTTTTTTTTTATTTTTCAATGGATGCCGACGAAAATTGTTTGCCTAATTAGGCCTGCCACAGAGAAAAGACTCATCTATTATTCAGTCCAAATTTAAACTGAAAAACATGCATTTTTAAACATAAGTCAATTAAAATGATTTTACACTTAATTTTTTATAATGTGACATGTGAATAATTCTACTTTATAAATTCCTTTCAGTGGCGACCGAATGGATATATCTTGACATCGGCATGGCGGAAGCTTGGACAGTAACTGATGTAGATGGGAATTTGTGTTTTTCTGCAAAGTATCTTTGCGTCCAGTTATAATTGTGATTGTGACACGTACACGAATACTTCAAAATGTCTTTTCCTGGGTGCTCTTTGTGTGTGAGATTATGTTCTTCTTTACATGAATGGCCAGCTGCAGTTCTATGTACGGTCATTGCACTTCTACAGATGAGCGTGTTGGACTACTATCTTATCCATCACCTGGGAACTTCTCACCTCACTTGGCTAGCGTTCGACGCGGTCAACGTCACATTGTTGATAATCAGCATCCATCAAGCTCGCACTGCAATCAACCAGGAAAATCGAAAAGCGGGTATAAGAAGAATAGCTAGCGGCTCTATGGGCTGGGTAGCTTGGTTCTTCATTAGTCTCTCAGTGGCTGCAAAGAGCGTCGTGATATTCCACTTCTTCTCTGATGACCTCGATGAGACTGCGGATACTTTCTTCGGCCCTAATACCCTGAAGACAGCCATCGCCCTGGGCTCATGTACGTTTCTCCTGCTGTTGATAACCCAGCACGACGCGCCTGCAGGTAGCGAGGGTCGGAGATACATTGAGGAACTCACCGGTACTGTAGTCTTTGACATACTGGACACTGTGGACATCCTGGAGGTTCTCTTCGATTCTGACGACCGGGCCAGGCTTTGGGGTGGACTGGAGGAATTCATCCTGGTGGTTGCTGTGCTGAACCTGGTTTTGCCAACAGTTCCGCTTTTCACGCTAGCTAAATCAAAGTTTGGCGCGAAGAAGCTCAGCGTGAAACTTGTCCATGGACACCGTATTCTCCTGGTGCTGGCCGTGAACTTGCCAAACCTCTTGATCCGCATGTTGTTGTGGCACGGAGTAAGCACCGGTATCTCTCCTTTTACGCTGAAAAATATCCTGGCTATCTTACTCACTTTCTACGACATCTACGAGCATAACAAAGAGGAACTCCAAGAGGAGGAGGAGCACAAGGAGGGAAACAAATTCAGCAACGCATCATCACCAGAGCCAGTCGAAAAGTATAGATTTAAATCTGCGAAAGGGGAGTTATCTTCCATAGCCAGCGAAAACGGAGTTGACAATCCGACCCATTCTCCAAATTTGTTTGTGCCTAGGAATACAACGAGTGACATGCACAGAGAAAACGACAGGAATGAGAATCCATACAAAGGGACAAGTAGGAAGAGAAATCAAGACAAAAGGGCACCGGTTTCTATCAGAGACTCGTACACTTTGGATGATAAAGATGGACAATTGTCTAATGAACCACCATATGTCAACACCACGTCAGTATGATAAGGCAGCCCGTTAGTTCTCACGTACTTATGTTGTACATGACTGTATTGTGTCAGACATATGAGGAGATTGATAGGCTAGTGAAAATTAAAGCTGCAACTTTAAAGTGACTTGCAGCATATGATAAGAAAATAGGTTTTCTTAATGGTAATTATAGTAGTTATATAATGCCATCGGTGCCTTGTTTTATTATAGTAATGTAATTATTATTATGCAAAAAAATGTCTAAGTATGATTCATCTGTATTCAAAGACTAAATGTCAAAGACACACTCATTAATTTTAGTATAACATTAAGTTACTGCTCATAGTTGTTGAAAACACAGGCAGCATGTTATATAATTTATTACTAACCAATAATTCCATAAAAAGGAGCCACGCGCTGTGTCGGATGAAACCCAACTAACTCATTATAATCGACATCATGACATGTAACGATAAGAGTGTTTAAGATATTAGGTTAACATGCTTTTAGTGGAAAATGTAAGGGAGTGATGATTTTTTTTTAGACTGTTGACATGTCGTTGTTTTATGCTCTTTCAAAGGAATTTACTGAGTTGGGTTGATTTCTTAAAGTGTTATGTTAGCAGACTGTATTTTTCACGGGTCCCAAGAACAACATCTGACAGGTTTACATGCTGCTACACATAGACAATGATGACATTCTGACACCTACCTAAGCAGTAAGGGGCGAAATCCAACAAACATATTTTTTCGATCGAGAGTTTCGACCCGCAGACTTCCTGATTGGATGGCCACAGCTCTACCATTTGCACTTATTCGCGCCCTTCTTTCAAGAGAGGAATGGGGAAGCGATATCTATACTTAACTAATTCCCACCTTAGGCTGCTAGACATATTCGAAATGGTAGCGTCTACCGCCCATTGACGTTTTGAGAGATGAGTTCAAACTTCCTACACCTAAATAGGTTCTTTTTTTTAGTATCGTAACGCCCATCATCAGCTACTAGGGTATTTCGCGGGCTGGTCATTGTATCAATAATTTGATATTGTGACGAACAGAGACGGAACAGATGTAATAGGACCTTTGCCTCAGTATTTGATCACATTACACCACAAATTTATACATTTATAAATCTATGCATTACACTCACACCGACCCAAGAACGCTGCCATCTTAGATATCGAACCAGTGCCTTCCAAATATAAGCCGTGCGGTCTGCATTGAACCAAATGTGTATAGCGACAACGAGTCTGGAAAAATGGTATTAAAAACTCAAAACCTCTGATATCTGAATTTTTTTTTTTTATAAACGATCAAGGAGAGTGACTAAAATATTGGGAGTTAATACCCATATGTTGTAATTTGTGGTAGTATTACTAACTAAATGTGGCATTATTACTAAAACATGTCTCTGTTTTCTTTAGTTTCCTAAACGGTGAATAAAATTTAACATCACGATTTGTTTTTCAAACTTTTTTTTATCAATTACATCATCATAAGTCGCAAGAATTTAAAATGCCGGAAAGAAGGTTCTACGATGCATAGACTTACAGAAATATTATTTACCAGAAAGGGAAACCGAAACAACCACATAGAAATAGAAGATTCAATCTTTAATCTGGACCTCCTCAAACCCATTGTATATTTATGTACATACTGTTGCAGAGTTAAAAGCATGTCACTGTATTCTGTTCTTCTATGAGTCAACAATAAAAAGTTAATCGAAGTTGTTAAACAGGAGAAGTGTCCAATGAACATGGTTTTCCTATTGTTTCCTATTCTCGACAGGAGAGTTAGTTAGAGGTAGAGTTTGTATTTACGACACATCAGCACAGTAATGGCTATACTGTGTTCATCATGTATTCAGACAATTAATGCATTACACTTGTAACAACGGCGACTCCTTTTATTTCTCTGAGTGGTAATAGCATCAAATTGAGATAGAAAAGTTCGATTAAAAATGAAGAATATATTATACAGCAGTTTAAAAGATCCATGTGTAGAACTATTATGGTCAACTATAGTAAACCACGACTGATCCGAAGGCAGTTTTTAAGTGCTACGAAACACTGACAAGTGCCGACATACCCGAAGTCTTGTCTCAGCTGGTCACAGTATACTGACACCGACCCAAGCAGTAAGGGGACGAAACCCGACATAAAAGCTTGGCTGATCGACGATTCGAACAGGGAACCTGCAGATTGGGAGCCCACCTAACTATTTGGGGTGAGCTGGCTCAAGTAGTAGATCGTGGGCTTCCCGATCGGAAGGTTCGCAGTTCGAAACCCACGATTGGTCAATAATGTATTCATCTCAATTCGACCGCTTTTAGTAGGGTTGGTATAATGTGACCAGCTTTGACAGGGGCCCAGATTCTCTGCCCTGTCTCATTTGTGTACAATCAATTAAATGTTAATGTCGCAGTGAAGCCTGTCTCATGTGTGGCAGCACTTAACTGATTGTATCCATCCATTTAGACTCTCACAGTGGCTTTAAGTTCTGTAACTCCTGCCAATGAGCCGCTGAAAGCTATGAAATTGGAAAAAAAAGATCCTTATTTTCAAACCAACCAAATCTTATAGCTTTTATGCGGAAATGGGAACAGAAAACAGTCAGCTCTGACGCTATTTTCATCTTGTTTTTTTTAAAATTTGATGCAAATTTATCGTTTTTGACCTTGTCAGAGTTACTAGTTTCAGTTGCTAAGTGACCGTTGTGAAACATGGAGTCTGGGCCGTCTAGTTAACGAAGGCACACAGCCGAAAAAGCCCCGTAAATTGTCTTAGCTGATTCCAACAGACAGTGATTCAAACTATTCTTACTCTGAGTCTGATAATGATAGTACCAACCTGTCTTCTAGATTTACATCTAACGAAGTTGATCAAAACTCTTATAGTTTGAGTGATGATTAGCAAGAGCCCAACGAACCCCAGGCTGCTAGTGTTAAAGCCAGGAGAGTTGTCCAAGACGATTAGCCTGCTTGCTTGGAGGAGCTGAGGTACGTAGGCCTAGATGTAGATTCTAAAAACTATTATTTCCACAAGTAAACTGAGGTATACGTTTAGATCTAGATATAATCTAGATCATGCCTAGAAAGAAAAGAATCTAGATCCATCGTTTAGTTTCATATACATCCAGATCTAGATCAATAATCTAGACCAAGTTAGGGTTTTAATAGTTCCCAGCATTTTAAGGGTCCCTATTTTATTATCTATGTTGTGATTTAATGAAGAACTATCTAGATTTTGGTCTGGTTAAACCTTCTATTTTTGTGTCTTATAAAGGTTTAAGGCTCACTATTAACGTGTTTTGAAATTATTTTGTATTCTTAGAGCTGCACTTTACCTTTTTTTTTAAAATAATTTTTGTGAGCCTTGTATCATTGTTTAACAAGATCTACTGTGACATACACATTCAATCGATTATACTAGTACTATTAGTAGTACTGCCCCTGATATTGCTACTAGTTATCATACTACTACTACAATAACAACAACAACTACTACTACTACCACTACTACTACTACTACTACTACTACTACTACTACTACTACTACTACTACTACTACTACTACTACTACTACTACTACTACTACTACTAAATTTAAAGTAAAAATAATTTTTTGGAGTTTTTTTTCTGTTGTCTATATCAGGAACTCTTAGTTTTAGTCTTTCCCAAACTTCTAGATGTAACGAATTATTACTGAAAACACCCTGTGCTAACAACATAACACTCAAAAATATTAACTAATGTAGTTACCCAGGACACGGATACACGCTGGTGCTCTTCATCTTGTCTGTAGAAAGATATGCCGTTCAGTGATGGGAAAATCTGCGTTTTTACGTTCAATCTACCCACGTCTACTTAATTATGAACAAAAATGAACAACTTTTTCGTTGGTCATTAATGTTATTGTTAATAAATAAGAATGAATGTCGAATTTCATAATTAATTCCATAACTTAAAAAAATATTCGACTGAATGCAAAAATTCCATCAATGAAGTTTTAACATTTATCACTTGTCATACAAAACCCCACTAAAATGGCTTTACTTTGGAACTGCTAACGCAATGTCATATTACGTTAAAATCCATCAAGGTTTTAACGATTGGCTTTCCTTTCTTTCAAAACAAATACCCCATCAAACATCCTTGGATTCAGGCCTACTTGTCGCAACGTTATAAAAAAAAACAACAATCCCGAATTTTAGTAATTTTGGCGATATTAATCTATAGAGCGACTGCCATCAATAATTCGCAAAAGAAAAAGACACTGTTTATTAGTTCAACCAATTTAGTTTTTAACTCGACTGCTACGACAGACCTTACAATTCTTCCAAACAATACAAACAAACAAGAAACCCCCTTTCCCAACGCACCCGTACACACGCAATTAGCCTGATAGGGCAAGCTAAAAAATTCCGAAGGTACCCTCATTTCTAATTAATAATTGATAAGTCCCAAAACTATTTGCATTGTTTGATTTTTAGGTCATTGTACAGTACATATGAGCGTGGATCATAATGTGATTGTTTTTTGAGTTCTTTTAAAGATAGAACCTTATTCTTCTGGATTCTCAAACTTAGTTTTATTTGAGGATTTCAACACAGAAAAACAAAGAATAGCTTTATATTTTATCCTGAAATGTATCTGTTCAGGCCTTCAATTTCCCTAATGTCTATGATAATACTCCATCATTTTGTACATTTCCTCGAGTCAGAGGTTTAAAATACCCTTGAGGCTGAGAAATGTTACCGCTATGAAAACATACTGATGTCATTTAATTGTTTTTGGTAACACTGATCAGCCTGATGCGTCGTGGTGACAAATATATATTTTTCGTTTTTTATTAAAAAAAATCGATTGCTCCTGAAAATGACGGCCACAAATAAGGTATTGTAAACGAGAAAAATAAGAGCATTAATTTACATAACTTTCTGATTCGGGAACATTATTGGGCATTATTCTCATGAAAGGATTATTTATAAGGATTGGCATACAAATTGTGTTCCTTGGCAAATTTTAAATAATAAGACTTTTTAACCTGTAAGTACAACTTTTAAGTAGCTTTTGGTTCGTCATAAGCCCGATTCGCACATTGCTAACGCCACGTTGTACTTGCGTTTCTTTATCTCAAATTATGAACTGGTTATATTGGAATATATTGGTGTCAGAGTAAGATGTGTACTGGTGGCCTTGGTTATATAAGCTACAGTGACAATGCATGACAAGAAAATCATTTAAATTCCAATAAGTGATCAATGCTTATATTTAAAATAACAATATAAATATATTTAATAGGAGGTATTGCCATATTTGAAGCATGATTATCATACTGTCATAATAATTGGTGTAGTTTTTTTCAAGTTTCAAATTTTTACAATATTTATGTGCTTACAACATTTTGAATTTCAAGAGCGTCAAAATAGTTGTTCTCAAATATAAATTTAAAACATTTATAGTGCGCGTTGGTTCATATATGGAGTGATTGTTATTACAATCCTATCATGATTACATTCTTGCATTTTGTCTTTCAAAAACGTGTTCATTTGTATCCAAACACGTAAGAAAACGATAAAAATACGTTAATGTTGGTTTAAGGTTGCTAACTCTAATATCATAAAAGCAACAAACATTATTGAGGTTGTTGTATCGTCTTAAAGATTTTAGATTGACATGATAGTAGCGCCACCGATAGTTGGAAGGGACAAAATTTACTCAGCCCAGAACGGTGTTATTAAATATACATAAAAATTCGGAAACAAAACGTCCATGTATAATTTGTATAATAAACTTTTCTAAATTCAGGCATGCAGTTTGTATTATAAGGCTGATTCACTTTTTATGTAAATATGTTTTGTAAAAAGTAGAAGTCAGTCCGACAAATATCTATGCTACATAATTATATTCAGGTAAATAATAGAGCAATACATCCATATTGACATGCATTTTGATGCCGTAGTTGGGCGTCTAAATCTATTATTTCCTCTTCACTTACTGCCTCTAAACTCTATGGTCCCTGTTTAGGAGAACGCATTCCTGTATGAATTTCGTATTAATATTGATTTAGTCTTCTCATGGTAAGTTTTAATCTGAATAATTCTAGTTTCCGCGGGTTATATAAATATATTTCCATCTATATTATACTTTTAGAACAGCTAGTTTTTTTAAGTCGTTTTAAACTCTTTAAACGTGGACATGTTGTTTTCGTTGGAAGTTGTTATTTTCTTTTATTTGTATAAGTAAAACAGTATCTTTTTTATTTAAGTAGTTGTGATAGGAATATTTTTAGCATCTGGCGATCGTACAATGCGAGCGACTGTTTTGGAGAGAAATTAACTTATACTGTACGTTAAGATAAAAACGATTTTGCGATCTTCATCCAACAGAAGTAATTTGCGATGTTGATTTTGCGGATGACTTGGCATTTGTATTCGACAACCTAAATCAGGCTCAAACATTAATCCAATAGCTCCAAAAGGGAAAATGTTTTTCATTCAGCACATGTTCAAAGAAGAATTAAAAACGATAGGTAGAGATATACTGACCCAAGGAGAGGAATTTTGATATTTATGAGCATGGGTAAATTCTTAACCAAAGAACTATACAGAAATGGAATGATTCCGTCAGGAATATCAAAACTAGATAAAGATTGAAAGAGATCAGAATTGAAGGAAAACTTTCTTTTTCAGGGACCTGTTTCTAATTACCTTTTTTATATTTAATAAAAATCGAAATGAAAAACACGTCTGGAAAATTGGTTTCTACAAAACCGTTTGTAGTGGGTTTTTTTGTTGTTGTTTTTTTAAAATAATATTTTGCCTCTGGACCCGCGATATGTAAATATATGATTTCTTGAAAAATAATTATAACTATGAATGAAAAATCGTTTTTTTAAAAATAAAAGCCAAAATAGACTGAAATTAATTATATTTAGATTTTTTTCTTTATCATTTTTTCTATATCATTTAAAATGATTCAATTATGAAAACAGTAACCATTGGTTTGTTTTAAGCGATAATCTATTATTAAACGAGAAAACCTGGTGTAAAGGATCTATTAATGTTTTGGTTCAAGTTGAATTTATGTACATAAAAATCTACTAGTTCCATGTCTCTTCACCTATATTTTAAAATAATAATGTTTGTTAAGGTTCATACTGTATAATGTGATAAAAACATGTTAAAAAAAGAGAGAAATATAAGAGATATCACATAATCGATTTTATTGCGAGGGAAAATGGCTTTGCAGCGTGTATAAATACTATTGACACACACATTTCTATACAGGAAAAATGTATACCCATAACCTGGGATTTTCAACTACACAGATAGCTTGGAGTGTTTTTGCGTCAAACGTATTATTCATTCTCGTGCTGGGGTGAGACTTTCATTGAGGCGATCGGAGACGTCCTTGTATTCAAGCCGAGACACCGAAATAAAAACCAGAGACTATAGATTTAGTGAGACCTTTCATAAGAGAGCACACTTATTGTATTGATGGGGGGAGCTGGCGAGAAGCGTGTTCTCTCTATTCCTTTATTGAAATGAAGGCGGTCGACTTTTATTACAAACGCTCTGCTAGAACAAAACACTCTGGGCGTCCCAATCGGACAGAAAAGATTTTGATCGATCGTACGTTTCAAACAAATCAATGCTTTCACCTCACCTAACCCTAGCCAGGCTTAAAGAAATGTTTCATTTGATCACATTAGCTGCTTCGTTTTCTTACTTTAAGTAAGTAAGATATACAATGTACTGGGCTATGTTCATTTTCCACTTAACTTCATTAGAGTGAACATTGCGTCTCTACTATTGTGCACTGAAATTCACATATAAATATTTAAAAAACCTTCACACTGTTTTATACAGTTTTAGGAGTTTGAAAATAACGCATAGTAATGTAAATGACAATTACAATACAATGATTGTTTTCTGTGAAGGTAGTTATAATACATTCGTTATAGTGTACATTGATATTAACTTATATTGTCTTTTTCTTTCATCCTAATGATCCTCGTATTTGGTTTTTAGTATTCTGGCAATATGCACTAGATTTGTGCAATTAATGAAAAAAGTCAAATAGTTATGAACTTTGGACCGTTTTTAATACATGTATCAGTATTCTGGATGGAACCTCGCCTTATTTATAGTAATTTAAGCACGATTTACTAGATACAAAGCGAGTCGTGAGCACATAATTATTTTAAACTGATGCTGTATTGAGGTCAGGTTCTTGCTTTAATAAAGACTCATCCCGATTATCAGCGATGTCCGAGCCTTCCCTAAACATGGTTCACTGTCAGCGACATTTGGGTTTTGCCTTTTGCCTTTTATAATGGTCCTCATTCGGTCAGTAATTTTCTGAGTCGGTAAAAATTTTCGTCACTAAATGTTAAGGTGGATACCGAGTTTCATTTTCAACCGATTTGGAAGGTAAATTATCTAAGACAGGAAATAGAGGTTTCAGAACCAGATATAGAACCTACATTTTCATCCTTCTGATGTCTTGGTGGCGTATTTTGACTGAGGCACGAGTCCTCTTTGACCTCACTTTGTCCTCAGACGTTAGTCTTAGGGCCCGTTCACAATATAGCCTATATAGTGCTGACGCTAGACGTTAAGCTCAACTCAACTACAACAACAACAACAACAACAACAACAACAACAACAACAACAACAGCAACAACTACTACTACTACTACTACTACTACTACTACTACTACTACTACTACTACTACTACTACTACTACTACTACTACTACTACTACTACTACTACTACTACTACTACTACTACTACTACTACTACTACTACTACTACTACTACTACTACTATCTAACTATAGAAACTAACAAAAGCTAAAAATACATTAAACTACCATTAAATGTCTGCTTCATTTTAGAATCAAAGGCATGCTTGTACAATGATAATAATTATGAAATCTTTGTCATTGGTTTTAAAAATGCTTGCAAGTTCACAGGAAAAAAAATCACCCACGTTAACCTTTGAAATATACGATGAAATGTTTAACACTAGTTGACAGTATACATATCTACTAAAACTGCCCCAAAACCAGGAAAACTGAGGCTTAAAATCAATACCGCATTTCAGGCGATTTACATTTTCCATTACCATAAACAGTTTATATCGGTAGAGGTGAGGACAACGATTGACACACTTGCACATACATTTTTCATGCAAATTGTTGTAGATTAAGGTCATAGTACTTAATGTTAAGGGGAGAGAGCGATAGCGTGTGAATGATCTAGATAGATGCAGCTATATAGTCATTTACGTACACCCCTCTGGGGACTAGAAAAAAACTCCCCACATAGGAATCCCTTTTGGAACTCTTGGTAGCCACTCATTTACTATTTCCAGTAAATTTAAAAACAATAAAATTAAAAATGAAGCTGCGATATACAATACATGTACCAACATACTGTTGATGAAACAAGGCTTAAAAATAGTTTTGGATAAAATAGAGGATTCTAGATCTTCTTTTCTCTTTTTGATAGACACTTTTGTTGTTTGTAGCTAATTGTCAGTCGTTTTTGTTTAAATACAAGGATCTATGTTTACTTTACTCACATTCAAAAGTGTTTTGTATTGTTAAGGAAAAAACGACTAGAATTACGGTTTCAATTCGATCTTCAAAGAGAAATCAAAAGCTAGCAAGCCAAACTGTTACAGCCATAGTATGCTTTAGATATACCAGCTTCGCAATCAACATACGAGCGTAACTTGATCTTTTTGTGACTACTGCGCATCTTATATTGGTTTTGGGTTGCATTAGCTCAACTACGGTTTAATTTTCCTGCTAATATGTTTTAATCATTTAATCAGACCAAGACTGGGCACACATTTGCCTAAACCACTTGGAAAAAAAGACAACCTTAACAAAATGTCATTGGAAAAGAAGAATACAATCCAGTGAAAATAGGCTATTAAAAAAACTGAAATGTGGTTATACAGAGACGTCTACTACGGATGGATTGACCTATTTATATTTCAAGATGTACACAGATTTAAGGAAATATCGTTATAGTCAATCTTTTAAAAAGCACTATACATTAAAGAAAATTAGGTTCGAAGATTGAGAAAACCTGCACACTGATAGAAACCACATTTTCGGGTGAAAAAAAGACAAAGAGAGAGAGAGAGAGAGAGAGAGAGAGAGAGAGAGAGAGAGAGAGAGAGAGAGAGACTCTCTGATCGTCTGCTTTATCAATATCGGTGTCATAAGATAAAAACACACATCTGTAACATTTTAAATGTCGATGCATTACCATACGTGGGTATTAGAAACTTGAATTTCACTAGAAGTGATGGCACGTGACACATTGTAACATAGATGTCTTGAAATCTGTCCTAAAAGCGTGTAGTTTCAAAAACGAAATAATGGTATAGCTACAGGGATTGGATGATTAGTTTTAGAAGATATAATTGACGTACTCGAGTCTCTCTTTGAGTAAAAAGTGATTTTAGTCGGAAAAATAGGTGTGCAAAGAGTTATCGCCACTCACTTTTCAAGGAGTTAATCCATATAAAAGCTCTTAATTTACCCCTGTCTTTTACCAACTACTAAAACAATCGTTATTTCCTTTAGATTCTATTGGCCACACGTGCACAGTTGCCATAGATTCTTATCTTTGATACAATTCGATCTGCCATCTGAATTCAAATTTATTTGACTTAACCTCACGAACATTGATGTCCCGCTAAATCCTTGGCGCCTTAATGAAACGAGAGTTCATTTGCTGTGCACGATATCGTATTTTATGTATTTCTTCGTTTTTCAATGATTTTGAATGATTACATAATTGTTAGTGTAATGTGATAGGCATTACATATTAGTGTTGAGGAAAAAGATAGATCTAATTTGACTTGATCACACTGGTTAGACACAAACATCTATTTTGACTTAGTTCATCGACTTTTTCACTGAGAAAGCTCTTAGTGGTTTCAATTATTTTCTATTTCTATTATGCGTTCTGCGTTTAATCGTCATTGCTGTTATATACTTGGTGTAGTTGATATTTAATGATAAGCGTAAGCTTATAACGGACAGCAAAAGTGAGCCGCAAGTAACATATTAAACTTTATAACTAAGCAACCATTAGGAGATAAATGCTATACTGAAAAAATATTGCTGTAGGTATAATGTACACAGACATTTTAGTGGCTCATGTTTCCCATTTTTCTGTAAAATAATCATAGGAATCGGCGGTAACTCTCCATGAACTACCAAATAATTCAAGATCACAATTGATTATCATTGATGTGAAGGGTACCACTCTTCCCAATATATATGTATTTTTATTGGTTTATTCCCTTTGTGATGAAGTAGTGGGTTTTAATGTTCTTCTTTCGATATGTTGTGTGTGATGGTGTAAATTGTTATTGACAGCAAACCAAGAGACAACGCAAATAATGATGAAAAATGCTTATGCTGGAGCTACCCAATCGCCCTTGTGAACGTAGTTTATTTGCAGTTGGTTACCAAAATTAACTTATATTAACGTTCAATAAAAAGTCTCGACTAAGGTGAAATACCATTCTTTCTTTTGTTCCGTTTTTTTTTTCCATTGGTGTATATATGCATTAAAGAGCAATCAAATATAATTATTGTCCAGTTATCTTCATTGCTTTGTGACCTTCAAATCTTTTCACTGCAGGGAACCTATGGGATCAAAACAATTTATTAGGCTGTCTATTTTGTAAAATGCCACCTCGACAATGGATATTGTAGAGATGTACAGATTTCTGTTGCATTTTTTAATATGCGGGGAGCGAAGCATCATTCTATGAATTGCTACAGTGGGCATTGCATATTAGTTTTTCTCTTATTTTCCTGCGTGACAAGATCTGCCGGCATGCGGGCTTTAAACCAGTGGATTGCATTTATTATAAATAGTCATGAGATACATGTAACTGCAGAAAACATTCAATGGTTCAATCCGATAGTTAGTAATACGTTCTTTTGCTTTTTCTGAAGTATGAGTTTTTGTTTTTGGGGTGACGACGCTTAATACGTCCATATTTTCAAGCATGGTTCCTCTTTCTGAGGTGATAAAAATGTTTTTGAAAAAGAAAAAATGCAAGAAAAAATACTGTTATTATTTTTTATGTTTTAATGAATCATTTCGAAACAATTATACAGAGCCGTTGTTAAAACCAATTTTCTTTCATGAGACACCTCGAAATATAGGCCCGTATACGTAGTTCACATACTAGGGGCGACGTCCAATGATATGTTGATTTAATCAACAGCATAATCTTTTTTTTAATCAGTATTATTATAACCTGGACCAAGAGTACAGTGTGGCTGTTGGTTCAGCACAAAAACTATGAGGTTAATGGATCTTTCAGGTTGTTGTCCACGCTGGTGGTTTGACCTCCACACACAGCCTGGCAGTTGCAGGAGGTGCAGGTACTGCCATCAGGGCATGAGGAAAACATGCAAGGATCCACGAAACACGCGATCTGAGGGTTGCACCAGCTGAGACTCCTGACGGCGGCCCCTGGGGAAGGTGTAGAACAAGTAAAAAAACAACAGTAGTAATAGTAATAATAATATAATTATAAAAATGTTAATGATGATGATAATAATGATGATGATGATGTGATGATGATGATAATAATAATAATAATAATAATAATAATAATAATAATAATAATAATATAATGATAACAATAAATAACTATTAAAAAATACCCAATAAGCTTTATATGTTAGAACGCGAGCAACCTTAATATAATGAACAATTGTACAACAAAGATATCCGAAAATGTCATGCAATTAAACACTGTAAGAGAACAAATTTATTTGAAAATGATTCTCTAAATGTCTTGCAATTTAAAAAATCATACGTAAAAATGTTTCTGTCAATGTCATGAAATAATAAACTTTTATGAAAACAGCCAATGTACATAAAATTTACCTTTTAAACACCATGCAATATTATACCTTATTATGAACAACTATGCATAAAAATGTAATCTTATGGGAAAAAAACATTGGCATTATAAGTCTGTTAAATAATACGGAGCATACACACGATGCAGGTTATATTTTGAACGGGCCCGAAGATTAAAGCTTAACAAATTATATATGCCGAAACACTAAAGACACACTCCTAGTGCAGGGAGGCCTGATCTCCTGTCTTAGCCAGTGTGGTATAGGGAAGGTGTAGAAACAGTATGGTTAAGCTATACTCAACGCTGTTTCAGTAATCATGATTGCATACAAATCTCTGTAAATGGAAAAGAAAGGGAAAGAGAGAGAAAGAGAGAGAGAGAGAGAGAGAGAGAGAGAGAGAGAGAGAGAGAGAGAGAGAGAGAGAGAGAGAGAGAGGAAATGTTCTCGTTTCAAGTGTGGAACAATCAAAGAGAACAAGCATCTCCAAAAGTATCTAGAATATTTATGAATATCATTTCTACTTTTATTACCCGAAAAAATACCAGACCCAAATTTTAAAAAAAATCAGAAAAAATCTCAGTCAGATTGTATAATTATTATACAAGGCAGTTTTTAGATGCATTCTATAAAATATTGAATGGTACCCTAACCGTGGCTATTATGACATACATAGTCACATATTAACACACTATGCTCTAGGTCAATATTATTTATTAATTGTTCCAAAGACCGAGCTATGGTGTCAACTAAACAGAACAACACATACAATTAGAGAAAACGCGTAACATGTTGTCTAGTTTTAGATTGAAGACGGGCTTGAAAAGCGCAATAAAGATTTATATCTTTCATTAGGTGTTTAAAAAAAGGAAATATTACAAAAAATGTTTGCGACTTAATGAATAATGTGTTGCAGTTGCTTATCCTGGTTGGAGCAACACGGCAAAAGTTATATTTGTCTTAAAAACAAGTCTTCAACAACATGCGAAGAAACATACATGTACTTATACTCTACCTCCAGTGTTAGCGAACACTGCAAAAAGGCAAATCACAACAAAAAGCGAAGAGATGTAAGACTTCATTATGATGATTGTCTGCTGGGAAACTAGTATATCTCAATAATTAGTATAAGTACGATCAGCCGAATGATGCTAATATTTTAGCTAAGGAAGGTTGAACAAAAATGCACGCAGAAACTAGCGCTGGTCTTATGAAATTATGTTATCTCAGAATCAGGTAAAGATTGTGTAATTCCCACAATGCTTTGATAGATAAGGCTCATGTTCTGTCTTTACAGTATGCTAAGGATAGATAAGGTTCACGATAATTTCTTACAAGAACGGTAATTTCAATAAATACATCCCAAACAAGCACATAACACATTAACACAAAAAATGAATGGCGCACCGAGATATACAATTAAAATAAGCCGAGAAAGGTTTTGAGGTTTTGAAAAAAAGCCTATTAGATTGTTTAAATAATTTTTGGAACTGATACTTGTTCGAAGAACACAATGGCTATAAATATGAATGGATCTTGTGGGACTTCAGATCATACATTTTGCTAATGGGCAACTAACGCGAAAATGTCCTTGCGACTGTTTGTCTTCATCAACGAAACCTTATTTTTGAACTGCTGGACCCGATTTGTGTTACTTCATGTTGTTTAGAAGTCCCAACTAAATCCTCGAGAGAGTGAGTCAGAGAGAGAGAGAGAGAGAGAAAGAGAGAGACAGAGAGAGATAGAGAGAAAGAGAGAGAGATAGAGAGATAGAGAGAGAGATAGAGAGATAGAGAGAGATAGAGAGATAGAGAGAGAGAGAGGGA
>RQTK01000787.1:49294-97403 GCA_003991915.1 Elysia chlorotica | reverse complement strand
AGAGAGAGAGAGAGAGAGAGAGAGAAGAGCACAAAGCAAGTTACGTATTCTTATTAGAACTCAGTTTAGAAAAACATTCTTCAAAATAATATCTGTAGTCGGTTAACAAGATAAAAGCTTCTGTCAGCAATGCAAACTGAAATTTTAACCAAAAAATACACTCTCGTCTCTGCTATGCCGTATTGTTAATAACATCTTGATATTTATATATTCAATAAGTATTTTACATTTTTAATAGAATTTATTCGAATAAAATGATGCTTTACTTACAAAAGATATATATCACAAGATACTTTTTGAATGCCTACAAGGTTTCACCAGAGAGAGTAAAAATTATGGTGAAAGGTTTCACGGGGAGTTCTTGTGTATGGGTCAGAATAATTAAGGCTATTGCTTTCCTTCTTTAAACCTTAGCTATTTATGAAAATTGATTAACTGCCTAATAATAATTAAAAAATAATGTGAGTTGGCGTCACGCTAGCTTCCCGTATCATTAACACATTGGCCTCTTTTTGTGAAAATGTCTCACTAAATCTAGCGTGTCTATTGGCTGTGAACTGACGTCTTTCAAAGACATGTATTTTTTACAAGTAATTAAAAAAGCTAAATGTATTACATCAGACACAAACCATCCTCTACATAGTGAATACGAAACGTCCAAAAGAAGCAACAGACTATTATCAAAAAGAGCAAGAACAGATAGGTACAAAAACTCATTTATACCAGCATCCATTAGGCGGCTGCAAAATAGCTTTAACTAGAGCGGGACGAACGTTGGTCTCCGGGTCGGGAGAATCGCAGTCGGGAACTTTGTGTTTGTATGCAGTATTACATGTATTCTTGTATAATGCGTGAAGAGTTGTGTGTTTGAAATCGCTCATTATATTTTATTATTATTATCATCATTATCATCACTAATTTTTATGTCACACATGTACAACTGGTGTATTTATGTATGTATGACCACGAAAAATTTCCCTATGGGATAATAAAGGATTATCTTATCTTATCTTATCTTAACCATCAAGAGTCAAAAGTTGTTTACATGGAATAGCCAATTGATTTTGTCTAAAATGCACACATGGCTTTTATCGGGAAATTACATTTCTCTATTGTGAATAACATTTTCCCCTATAAAAATGCTTTATGATATGACTAAGAAATTGCAGAATAGATATGTTATATACATTCTAATTATATATCAGTCTTCTAATAATGTATAAGGGAAACTTGTTCTGCCCCTTTAAGTTCGTTTTGACTCATTGCTATGAAATTTAGATGTTTATTTTTATATTTTGCAGTAGAATAAGCACCGTTATTACCTTCCTTGTTTTCGAGCCCGATACGAATGAAAAACAATAGTAAAATGGTGTCTGGTACTTTTTTTAAACATAATTTCAGGTCACGTCTTTAAAGGGATATAAATTAAAATGATTTTTTTCTCGTGTTCTTACAGTTGATATTTTGTTTCTTGAATGATTATATAAGCGTATTATTTTATAGACAATATGATCATATCTGATACATTCCTTTAAATAATACTGTGAATCAGACCTTTGCTTGAAGCTTAATAATACATTTGTTCTACTATGATTTTTCAATCGCACTTTTCCTTCTTAGTTTTAATTGTGTTACCAATGCTGCCCTTTCTCATTTGTAAAAAAAAACAACAAAATAACAATAACAACACAAAAAAAAACAGTGCATAGATCCTTTAGTATTTTAGAAATGAGATCAGAATACTATACACTATAGGTAATTTACGGCTAAATATTTTGTTCTCGGCAAATTCTATAGCCGTGGGTTTAGAAATTTGCTTAGCTTTATCTAGTATCTAATTTCTACAACCTTACTGTAGAACAATGCAAACTCTAGAGAGTCTTAAAGGATGTGTTTGTAAGTGTGCTTGAGAAATGAAACATCCTTCAGTAGATAATGGCTTCAACAGTTGTCTCAGGAGTGTGCAGAGATTGGGTTTTTCAACAGTAACAATTACATTACGAATAGACGTATGACGTAAGTTGCATGTACAAAGGGATTCTCGGTACTGATAATACAACAGTAAAAGCTCCTAAAAACGTCATTGAATGTTATCTCAGCATAACTTATTGTATAAAAATCATGAGAAAATTCGAAGTCGATGTATGTGTACGGACATGGAAACTGCATGTCTGTTTTGACGAGAAGGGTATAATTGGGGAATGGGGGTTATTGAAATAAATGGCCATTTAATTCGATTATTTTGGCAACTGCTTTTCTCTTCGTTTAGATTTTACATAATAACAAAGACATTTTGATAGGATTAAAAGTTTCTATTGCTAATGCAACCTTGTACTTCAACTGTAGGACCTAAACCTAAGAAACAAAAACAAAACACGTTATTGCAGAAGGCTCAGTTAAGGTCTATGAGCGTTCTCGTATCAGAATAATCCCTGGACGGATCAATGCCAGTTGATTCGTTTATGTATTAAGAAGAAAATAATGGAGAATTCAGAATTGAGTGGCTATTTTAGTCTCCCCCCCCCCCCCCCACACACACACACACACTAATACACAAAGTTGCAATGTAATTGACATTGATGAGGGCGGGTAGGTTATCTTCAGAGTAATTTATTCATGATTTTCGAGACGAAATCTTTCACTTCCTGTTCATTTGTTTGCTTATTTTATGACTTTTTAAAATTATTAGTTCCATTTAAACGGAGAAATTTATATCAAGGGGTATTAGATTTTATGAACTGGCAAGGTGATGTATTTTTCTTTATTACTTCCCTTGGATATTTTTACATCCTTACTCAGCAGTAACAAGTCTTCCGTTGACTTACACGGACCCGCCTAAACTTAAACCCTCTCTTTTTATCTCTCATTATCTCTCTGTCTTTATCTCTCTCTCCCTGTCTTTTTATTTATCTATCTATCTATATATCCATCTATCTATCTATCTATCTTTCTATCTATCTAACTATCTATCTATCTATCTATCTATCTATCTATCTATCTATCTATCTATCTATCTATCTATCTATCTATCTATCTATCTATCTATCTATCTATCTATCTATCGCAAGAAATGGCCATACTCACAAGATAGGACAATGCAATTATATCTCTCTCTGTATCTTTGTATCCACCTTTCAACATTATATCGCTATATATCTTATTCTCTACATTTTCTCATTCTCTCTTTATCTTTTTTTTCTATTAATATTTTTATAAACCTCTCCTTATGGATCGATCTAGTCATCTTTTTATTTTTTTCCCCAAGATTTTGAATTACTTCAAAATGAACTAACATAAGAATTATGCTGAGAAAAAAAAAAGATGAACAGAATCTTTCCTTAACAGCAGCGTGAGATGCAGGTGGGCAGATATCATTTTGTACCTATTCAGTTGAGTACATACGGGTGCTTTCATAAAAAAAATAATAAGGTGTAGACATTTATACTGTTATAACAAAATTACTCTTTAATCAATTACTCTGATTACTCTAAACAGTCACTTAAATTTTATTGTGTTAGTTGTTTTTTTTTTTAAGTCAATTTCAAGCGCTGAGCTTGCAGTTCACGTCAAGACCTACGGAAACCAATCGCCAAAATAACTGAAGAGCAAAAAAAAAATTAATATAAGGTACTCACGTTAATCATAATTATGAAGTAAAAGCTGAGCTGTACATTAATTAAGATTGTAGGGATATAATTTTGAATATATTTTTTTGAAAGAATTATATCTTCCAAGCCCGATCCTTTATGTTTCTTTTATATTCTTATCTATAACTTCTATCACCCCTCCTACACTCCTATTCCCACCTCTGTTTTGCTTCACCAGGCCGTGACGCGCTCCCAGATTCTCGCACTCACCCATTCTTCTATCACTCACTCGTTGCGCGAGACGGCAGGCGCGTGCACTGTAATTACATTACCAGCAGTAACATGCTCACCAGCAACCAGCAGCCTTAGAGATTTAAATTGTACCCTCGGCGTAATAGCCACCCAGCTTGCGGCAGCAACCGTTGGGAATTAATGATACGATGGTAGATCGCTCCTCTAAGCCTCTTGGGAGTGTCTTGTCAGCACTCACAGTGAAATGTAGGATGGTTTAAACCGGACTCACAGACTCACACCACTCGATGTCATAAACTGGATCCAGATTCTAGAATCTCCATGTAGATCTGGCACCGTCTTGCAGGGTGGGGCTTGCAGTGCAAGATCTAGCTCGCACCAGCGGTGCTGTGGAGCTTCCCCCCTTACCCCTACCCCTGCTTTCGCCGAGGTCCATTCCAGGAATCTATTGTGTCTTTGTGTTTGGGCGTAGCAGCCTACACCCCGGTTCGTGAGAAGTGGAACATTAGGAGGCACAGTGCACATTTCTTGTAGGACTACATGCGTTGCACATCTGCTGGACCTTCCAATCTGAAGTGAGTCATTTTAACCTTGATTTCTTGTAATAATTTATTTATTTGTTTGTTTGTTTATTTATTTATTTATTTATTTATTTATTTATTTATTTATTTATTTATTTATTTATTTATTTATTTATTTATTTATTTTTATATATTTATTTATTTACTAGGCTATTTATTTATTTGTTAATCTTTTTTATTCATTCCTATTTATTTATATATTTATTTATTTATTTATTTATTTATTTATTTATTTTTATATATTTATTTATTTACTAGGCTATTTATTTATTTGTTAATCTTTTTTATTCATTCCTATATCTTTTTATTTCCTGAATCGTTTTTTACTTATTTATTCATACGTAGCGTTTCATTTACTTATTTATCTGTTCAGTCATTTCTTTGTTCATTTATTTACGTAGACCATGTGTTTAATCTCTGAATTGAATATATTTTAAATTGCTTGAAATGTTCACTTAGAAACGAAAATATAGGCCTAACTATCAACACATTCTAGACATTAATTTTTTTTTTATTCCACATAACCTAAATTTAAATTGTTATCTTTAAGCAATGGAAATGCTAACTCACAGAGAGTCATAAGATATTTAAATAAATAAGTATCACGCTGAAGATCTCCTAAATGCTTTTTACAAATAACAAATTAATTACTTTTTTCTTTCTAAAAAAGCATCTTCAATTTTTAAATTCTTTTTTTCCATTTAATAAGACTCACTTCCTGTACACTTACATTGTGATCATTGCACATTGAGCATAAAAATAGTGTGTTAAAAAACAACTTGATGGAAATATGCAATCGTCGCTCTGAAAGTGTACAATGAGTTTAAGTTGAAAGGAAACTTTCGGTAATAGAGAAACACCTTAATAGTAGTTTTAAGGGGGCTGTTGGCACTTTACATTCTTTAGTGGCAAAATCTCTAAGTTACCTACAATGGCTTTTCGCCAGTAAAACTTGACTGAGGATATATTCCTCATTCATTTTGGATTTTTAAGGTTTACTCGAGAAATCTGAAAACCACATAAAAAGTACTGTTAGATAGACTTTAGTATGTGAAAGTATTGAAAATTTCACAAGGACTATACAATAGAACAACATACAATAGAAGTTTTCTATATTACCTTTATCAACAGAGAGAGCCGAACTTCAACATAGACCGAAGGGCGCACGGATATATTCAATGTTAGCAATGGAGTCCTCAAGTTCCCTGTTGTGCCTTACTCTCCTGTTATCTGTTGTGCCCCTACACTCATCCCCGCTGTTTCAGCAGTCATCGTCGATATCTTATCTGGCAGCATCCCTTTCCAAAGACCACAGACGTTCTTCCAAATCCAACCAAATCAAAATGCACTCCAGTCCACGTTCCCAAATGCTCAACGTTTTACAGTAGTGTTCAAATGCCCAATGTGTTCGGGGAATACTCTCAAACCAACGCTTCGGAGACGCTTCGGGATGTGCTCGGTAAGCTGGGCTCCACCAACAAACTTGTGACCAGCTTCTTGTGCAGTGTTCTCATCCCACCCTGCCCTTCGGCGTCAAGGTTTAACGTGAAGTCAAAGAAAGTCCCGCTTCCTTGCAGAACTACATGCGAAGAAGCCCGAAGACAGAGCAGGGGGTCTCTCATTGCAGAACTTCCACACGCATCTTGGCCCGTCAGGTGCCACGTCCTGCCCACTGAAAATTGCTTTGCTTTTGACGGTAAGTTCTCAGCCTTGTTTCAATCCAATCGAGACATCATCGCCATTAATGTTTACATTTGGGAGTCACATTAAACAACTTATTATCAGCACCATTTGCGCTATTGATAAAAGCACAATGAAACGTAGAAATCACGGTGGACAGAACGGACCACAGGATATGAAATTTTGCAGAAGCAAAAATAGCCCTCTGGAAGTGTACAAAGAGCATCCATTTTCTTTCCGAAATAATTTGCACAAATATTTGCACAATATTGCGGCGAGTTTCGGGAATCTTAAGTATTGTTATTAAAATAATATAGAAAAGGGATAGGGTAGGTATTTATCTCATGCGCGTCGAACTTATAGTATGGATTGGGGAAAATATCAACCTTGAAAGCGTTTTTAATTTGCTGCCACGGAAAGGATTATATTGTTTTGTCTTTAACGTGTACATCATTTGGATGACTTGAATATCGTGTTTGGGCTTCACCGAAACTTCATATCCTGTGGAAGCGACTGTGTTAGGGATTCTATAAAACCGCACGCTTAACCTTCGGATTTTTACATATTTTAACCAACATATTTTTTATAACGGTATTATTTTTCTCTGCACATATTATTTTTTTTCTGTTCAGGTAATAAAACATGTTCACGTCTTATAATTGTTTTACAAAAAAAAATAAACAGCAGATATGTTCTTTTTTAATGTCAGCACACGTAATACCTAATCTAATTTTAAAAATACTATACATGTGGAGTAATTAGAAAAGGTAGGACAATATACAACTGAGTTAGTGATTATTATATCTTGCTCCTTATCATGATTGCAGATGCAAGGATAAGTTGTAAACAAGAACATAAAAAGCCACAGCAATGCCCACGTGACTGCTCAATGGATACTTTGCGGATATACACACATGCTTATTCGTATTAAAAATATACTGATATATGACGAAACTTTTTTTCCTCGACGTTTGCTACATTTTCTTTTTGTGATCCATCTAATTTTAAACGCTGCTAGAAACATTGACAGCAGCAAAAAAATTGATAATTCTTGAGTTCTTATTTACGCTAGATCAACGCATTCAAGGAAATTTAAAAAAAATCATATTTTTGCGAGACTTAATTTCTATTTTTTTGTTTAAGGAAAAGAGAACTCCACGGATACGATAATAAAGTTGCGATAAACAAAACCGCTGACAGAAAACACTCTCTTGTGGCTTACAGACGTGTAGTAAACGTGATAAATCGTGTAATTTCCTGTTGTTTTTTTTTAAATCTATTCTTTGTCTCACACACTCTCTCGCTCTCTCTCTCTTTATCTCTTTCTTTTTTTCTCTCTCTATCTCCTCTCTCTCTCTCTCTCTCTCTCTCTCTCTCTCTCTCTCCTACACTTTATGAAAAGCAAACAGAACTAGACACTCAAGGTTACCTGGTTTGCTTCTCTGTGAACTGAACTAAGAACAGTTACAGTCACTTGATATTCTAGAATGTTGTTGTTGTTAACTTGGGATTGCCCTGTTTACTCAACCTCCTTAGAGTTCTTTATCTTCACGCCCTCCCCCTCCTCCTCCTCCCGCACCTCGACATTTCTTTCAGTTCAAAATGAGAACTATATCTTTAATGTTCTCCTTCATGAACTATATCAGTATGTTTGTCTACCCTACTCTTCACTCAAGCTCTGTTCTTCTTGCTTCTTTCCATTCGAATATTTCTCTGTAAATCTGTACATGTATTACCCTGCTATGTCACTGTTATATTTATATCCTTCTATCTTTTCGTTTATTCACCTATTTCTGGATACCTGTATGTTTAACTCCTTGTCTAACTCCCTCCTTCAAGAAAACAAATGCATGCCAAAAAACGCGTCTTTTCTATCTCGAGCGGTGTAAGGGGAAAAAGTCCTGATTAGTACTGTTTCCTTTTGATGTGTCAGAAGTAATTAAGCCATTTTTCTGAAGGAAACCAAAAAAAAAACAAAACAAAACAAAATAAACAAAAACGCAGTGCACTCAAGGAGATACTCGCTCAGAAACAAACGGTATGAGATCCGTCATAGAGACAGAGAGATAGAAACAGACAAAGAGACATACAGAGATAGGAGAGAGACGGAGAGAAAGATGGAGAGGGGGCAAGAGAAAAAGAGAGAAAGGGCGAGAGAGAGTGGGAGAGAGAGCAATAATGTAATGGTATAAATAAACTACTCAATATTTAACAAGAGAATTTCCGTTTCAACCTCTACACCAAGCGAATCTAAGTTTTATGGCTTCTATATTACTCCTTTAAGATGGCCTTTTCCTCTTACTAGTTGGCAACACTTTGGCAGGTGCTATAATGGGAAATATGACACACCGGGTATGTTTGATGGCAAAACAAAAATGTTAAGAAATACAGAGTTAAACAAAAGATACACACACACACACACACACTTAGTAAAATAAAACCGTGAGACAAAATACAATTGTTTTAATAATTTAAAAATAAAAAAGAAAGAAAAATACACATTAGCAAGATGCGTCTGCCGG
Source organism: Elysia chlorotica (assembly GCA_003991915.1). Taxonomy (NCBI): domain Eukaryota; kingdom Metazoa; phylum Mollusca; class Gastropoda; family Plakobranchidae; genus Elysia; species Elysia chlorotica. Next base: position 88,781 of record RQTK01000787.1, on the reverse strand, counting down.
TAAATCAAGTATTGCTGTTTTTTGAATTTTTGTTCTATCCCAATGAAAACATCCGCGTAGAAAAAGTGGCATAAAGGTCTCCTGTTTCAGATTTTAAATTGCTCTGAAGGTGTAAAACATTTTTTAACTATACTTATAGCTTTACCTGACAAAATCAATATCTAACTATTTCCGGTGCTCACGGTGCCAAAAACTGCATACATCTAGCTGCCTATGCTAAAAAGAAAAAGAACCTGAAGCGTAACATATTTTTCTGTGTTAATTTTTTTATCCTTCTACGAAATAGAATAGATACCATAGGAGCCAATAACCACGTCTTTCTTTTGAGGTAAAAATGATATCCAAAATAAAAAATAATAGAGAAAGAGATTTAACAAAGAGTTTAAGTCTTATCATGAACTTACACGCTAGAGAGAGGTTATCGTTGGCTGTTGTAGGACTAGTAATACGGAAAACATGACTGTGTAATAAAGGAGAGGGGTCTGGGGGTGTCAAATGGTTCCAAGAAGGTGTAAGGTTATCGTTGAACTCATATCCATCGCTAGACATAATTTATCTACTTTTTGACATTATTACTAAAATAGTACCTTCTAGCACATTATGACTGAAGCAAGTACATTCTAGCACGTCATTATTACTGAAGTAAGTACATTCTAAAACGTCATTATTACTGAAATAGTACCTTGTAGCACATTATGACTGAAGCATTTACATTCTAGCACGTCATTATTACTGAAGTAAGTACATTCTATCACGTCATTATTACTGAAGTAATTACATTCTACAACGTCATTATTACTGAAGTAAGTACATTCTAGCACGTCATTATTACTGAAGTAAGTAAATTCTAGCATGTTATTATTACTGAAGTAAGTACATTCTAGCACGTCATTATTACTGAAGTAAGTACATTCTAGCACGTCATTATTACTGAAGTAAGTTAGAGATTTAACAAAGAGTTTAAGTCTTATCATGAACTTACATGCTAGAGAGAGGTTATCGTTGGCTGTTGTAGGAATAGTGATACGGAAAACATGACTGTGTGATAAAGAAGGGGGGTCTGGGGGTGTCAAATGGTTCCAAAAAGGTGTAAGGTTATCGTTGAACTCATATCCATCCCAGACATAATTTATCTATTTTCTTACATTGTTACTGAAATAGTACCTTCTAGCACAGCATGGCTAAAGCAAGTACATTCTAGCACGTCATTATTACTGAAGTAAGTACATTCTACAACGTCATTATTACTGAAGTAAGTACATTCTAGCACAGTATTACTGAAGTAAGTACGTTCTTGCACAGTATTACTAAAGTAAGTACATTCTAGCACAGCATTACTGAAGTAAGTAACCTACCCTAAAGCCTCCTTCTACGTTATCAGGTCAGTATGACACGCAAACTTCGTCGTTATATTTCCTTCTTTACACACTCCAAAAAATTCCAACTATAGCTTGCACATAAATTACCATTTAATTAGGTAGACTATGTTACCAGGAATCTGAGAATTCCTCTTCTATAGACGGACTACTCGGGCTATACTACGTACACGCTTTTAGATACTTCAGAGTTTAATGACCTTTATGTGTGAGTTCTGCCATTTCATTATTACCTGCATAGATGAGAGGGTTGTTTTGCATTCTCCTTCTTGTATAGCTCAATTTTTGTTGTTTTTCTATGTTTTGTATTGTAATTTAGGCGCATCACCAAGCTCTCGCTCTAGCCCTCTTTCTTTGTCCCTCTCACTCGCTCTACCTCTCTCTCTCTCTCTCTCTCTCTCTCTCTCTCTCTCTCTCTCTCTCTCTCTCTCTCTAGGGGCGCGGTGGTCCTGGGGTAGAACGTCGGCTTCCGACGCAAAAGGTCCGTGTTTCGAGCCCCCGCGATTTCGCTCCCTACTGGTTGGGTCGGTGTCAATGTAATGTGACCAGATGAGACAGGAGTCATAGTATCTCCGTCCTGTCTCGTGTGTGGCAGGACATAAAATTGTCAGATGCCAGTCTTGGGGACCGTCCACAATATAACCTATATAGTGCTGATGTTGGACGTTAAACCAATTTAAGTCAACTCTTGCGAGTACCTTTATTTAAATGGCGTGAAAGTTGTCTTATCTACGCATTCCCTTTTTATCATAGATGGTCCGTATATCCGTAGCCGTTGCTGTGCTGACGTGCGGTAGAAACAAACTGAATTTAGCTAGTCCCGATATCTTCATTAGAGTGTTATGAGAGAGAGAGAGAGAGAGAGAGAGAGAGAGAGAGAGAGAGAGAGAGAGAGAGAGAGAGAGAGAGAGACGGAGAGAGAGAGAGAAAGAGGAGAGAGAGATTCTTGTGCAAAGTGCCAGTTTTTCTCAGCGCTGGCACTGTCTAATTCATAGAGTTATAAGTCACTTAAGAGATTGGCGTTGTATGCATCTGTATCTTTTTTATTCATATTTATGACATTTTGTTGTGAGAGAAAAATAGCTTGTAACTTGAAAGAAGACCGTGAAGCGAGGGGAAAGGAGAGAGTCAGGCTTTATTAAAGGCTTGGTAAATATATTTTAGTTTTTCTTTATCAACATTGTCTTTGTCTAGTAAGTAGAACTTGAAACGTTTACCAACATCACTTTAAGTCAATCAAGGACACGGTCTATTATGTATCTTTATGAATTTGTAATACTCTGTTATGAGTGAAAAATAACAGGTAACTTGAGGGAAGGGGAGAGAGGGCAGTGAGTCTTTATGAATACTGTCGATGTTATTGTCTAGTGAGTATTACTTGAAAAATGTACAAATAATTATCACATAAGGGCTTGGTTTGTTATTTATTTTATGTATATTAATTTATGAATGAAAGGAAATTGGCATGTTACTTTATGGAAGGTCTAGGGAGAGGGGGGGGTGAGTCTTTATCGACACTGTCCTTGTTTAGTAAGTAGAACTTGAAAAGTTTACAAACATCACATTAAGTCAATTAAGGACTTGGTATGTACTTTGTTATGTAGCTTGAGGGAAGACTGAGAATGGGAGAGAAGGCAGTAAGTCTTTATCAACACTGTTTTTGTCTAGTAAGAACTTTTGAAAGTTTACAAATATCACCTGAAATCACCTAAAGGTTTGGTTTGTTATTTCTGACAATTAATTTATGAATGAAAGTAAAATAGCAGTTTACTTTAGTGAAGACCAAGAAAGGAAAGCGGGTGAGTCGTTATTAAAACTGTAGAACTAACAATGTTTACAAACATCACATAAAGGGCTTGGTCTATTCCAGTTTTGTTGTGAGTGAAAGGGACATAACAGGTAACCTAAAGAAAGACAGAGAAGATATGTGGGGGAAGTGCAGTAAGCTTACTGTTTAAAGTTTAGTTGAGTTGGTTTAAATATCGTTAAAATTGCTTTGTGAAAGATAGATTTTCCAAGCACTAAGTTTCGCTCTTTGCTCACCTGTCCAAAATTAATCATTATGGACAACTGACCACATACATGGAGACTGCAACATTTCAATGTCCGGTCTGGCAAGACCACATGGAAGGGAGCTTTCCTCAACATGTGGGCAAGACTGGGCAGTTTCGCTGGATTTTTACCACCACTAGTGCTCTGCCGGTCAAAACTTCCTGCAGGATACGTCTGGAACTTTCGAAAGAAAATCCTGTTAATGCTGGTACACCCTGTGACCCCAGGTCAGTTTGGTACAGTTCTGACAAGACCAGGGTTCTGGAAGACTAGACCAAATGCATGCTGCTGTCATGGATCAGATTCCGAAATTTCAGACGGTCCAAAACGTCAGCCGGGAAATCCGATCCAACTTTGGGTTTTTAGGTCATATTGAAATTGTTTATCTTGGCTTGTCCGGTAGCTGTTACATTTCTGTCAAGATAAAGAGGTTTATGGATTTAATTTAAGTTACCCCTGTCACTAATTATTTTAAGTTGACGTGTTTCCCGAAAGTTTATACTTTTTGCATTCCATCAAATATTATACATTTTAATTTTAGCCAAAAAGGAAAACAACAACAAAAGGAAACAAAAGATTATTCCCACAATAAAATTATTTATTGTTGCTTTCGTTGGTTATGAATGGAATTTACCACAAAGTTTGCATTATGTTTCTCATAACCTAAGCAGCTGATAATTACTTTTTCAGCAGTCCTACAACTGCTTTGTGGTCAAGTATAAATCGAATTGTCTGCCAAAGACGTTCTCTACTAGAATCCAAACAAAATCTTTCTCAATATAAAAATTCATACTGTTATATCTTCCTAAACGCCCAAGTAGAAAAATTAGTTCGTCTTCTTTCAGAAAAAATAAACGATACGGACATATCCTCCAAGACGAGAAGCTTTAACATTCATAGAAGCACAAGAACACCACATGATATACAAGGCCGTTCAAATTATTATGGAGCCATTCAATCATAATCGTACACACCTCAGAGGGTGTGTTTGGGGAGGGGGGGGGAGGGACGGCATTGGTTGTTGTAAGATTATTGTTGACAGATGGCAAAAAAGAAAGAGTAATAAAGGTTGGATTTTTTTTTGGGAGGGGGGGGGGAGGCGGAGAGTCAAAGATTTCCAAACTAAATGTAAGATAATATTTGAATGGCCGCTAAATAGGGTATTTTCGAAGATTATAACAAACGTAAAAATGTGTTTTCGTTAATAATAAACAATAAAAACAGCAACAAACAAGAGCAGAAACAACAACGACAACAGCAGCAGCATCAATAACAACAAAAAACTATGAACAAACTTATACTAACAGAAAAGCAACAAAAACAATTGTTAAAAAAATAACTTCACTTAAAATACAAGAGTGTATCAACAACCGCCAACTGAGTGGAAAATCCTCATTCCTGATTTTAATGACCCTATTAAATCTCCCATCGCTCACCCCTAGGGAAGATAATTATTCTCCAGGCTCAATGCCAAGAGCTTAGTCTCTTAGACCCCCATCTATCCCAGCAGCTGCTGCTGCAGACAAATCACGTCTGGCCCGTTAAATCTTTACCCATCGTTCAAAGAGGGCGTGAACCCAGATCAGAGATAGAGCAGACAAATGAACCGACTTCAAGTTTAATCAAGGGCACTAAGTACAACGCTGATACAAGTTTAGACCTTCGACTTTGAAGGCAGGCTTTAGTTTAATCGCCTAATATAGGATTCTCAAGGAAAACTTAGGGGACGTTATACTCAGGGAGGGAGGGAGGGAGACTGAGAGAGAGAGAGGGGAGAGAGAGAAAGAGAGAGGAATGGAGCGAGAGACAGACAGCGGACGAGAGAGGGAGAGAGAGTCAGAGATACAGATATTGATAGATAGATAGATAGATAGATAGATAGATAGATAGATAGATAGATAGATAGATAGATAGATAGATAGATAGATTAATAGACAGAGAAGCACAGAGACAGAGAGACGCAGAGAGAGAGAAAGAGAGAGACAGGGAGAGACAGAGAGAGACAGAGAAAGACTGAGAGAGAGCGGAGAGAAAAAGGAAAACAGAAATTGAGAAACATGTAGAAGCTCTCTAAGTCGGTGGCCTAAGCTTGTTCATGTAGTAACACAGTGAACTTACCACCCCCAGGAGCATCTTCCAGATTATAATTAATCACGACAGACTGCGAGACCAGGCAGGCCTGGGTTTCTGAGCGACTAAACACTATGGTCTCAGGTGAAAGTAAACAGATCAAAGGGATTTTTTTTTCGCCCCTGGTTCTGCATTTGGGGAACTGAAAGCAGTGGTCAATGTAGCGAGACAAATCCTGGTTTAAACAACAATTTCTATGTAAAAAAATCAGCCAGTATGAACGCCGTCGGTTCTGTATAACAACTTGTTGGGTAATAAAAATATAACAACTAAGGGAGCACACGTTTTTTCCCACTGAAAAAATAACCATTAGGATAAATTCATGTAATAATGCAACTATAGGCCGAGAAGTAAGAAAGAGTTCAATTGTTTCGGTGGTGGTTGAGGTAGGGTTGTGGGTTTAAAAAGAAGACACACCTAGGATTTATTAAAATAAACCCCATGTGTTTCTGTTATGAAAATTATGACTACAGTTACTCACTTCCCATTGTTATAGACAATGTCAAGATTGCCTAAGATTCTTTCTGCTTTTTTATTTGTTTGATAACTGCTCCTTTGTTTTTAACAGACATTTAATGTTCTTCATGTAGTAATCATCGAAGTCATTCAATATTATACATGTACACGTTAAGTCAAGATGTACTTCTAGATAATCTGCTAACATGCTTCAAGCGTCTATCTACAAAGTCGAGAATAACGTTACGCTAGAAACAGCGCACGTTACCGCAAAGAATTACAGTCTTTGCGGACCACACGCAAGACAGCGGAAAACATAATCACACCCTTGTGACACGGAGTTTCCTGGTCGTTCACTGGCTGCATAAGTCCCGGATAGAGCTGTGATTGGATCATAAACGCCTTTGACGATTCTCTTACCCATCGTTTTCGTTTTCACAATAGACCCTCTTTTCGCAAGACCTTCATTGTAACAGTAGCTCCATGTCCAGTTTGCGTGTGGTGATAAGACAGACCAGCGGTCACTAGGGTCAGACTGACCGACTGACAGGAGATGCTGATGGAACCAGAGGTCACTAGGGTCGGATCGCCGTATAAGATCCCTCAGGGGAACCTAGGAGACGTTAAACTCAGAGAGAGAGAGAGAGAGAGAGAGAGAGAGAGAGAGAGAGAGAGAGAGAGAGAGAGAGAGAGAAGAGAGAGAGGAAAGAGAGAGAGAGAGAGAGAGAGAGAGAGAGAGAGAGAGAGAAAGAGAGAGAGAGAGAGAGAGAGAGAGAGAGAGAGGGTGTAGGGAGGAAGAGATTGATTGATTGGTTGATGTTAAATTGAGTTGGGCTTATTAACGTCCAACGTCAGCTCTTTATTGGCTCTCTCTCTCTCTCTCTCTCTCTCTCTCTCTCTCTAGAGTACTAGGGTCATACTGACCGCCTGAAAGGAGATGCTGATGGAACCAGGCAGCGGAAGGTGATGATCTTGATTTGCATGCACGCCTGGCAGGACAGCTCTCTCTCTCTCTCTCTCTCTCTCTCTCTCTCTCTCTCTCTCTCTCTCTCTCTCTCTCTCTCTCTCTCTCTCTCTCTCTCTCTCTCTCTCTCTCTCTAGAGTACTAGGGTCATACTGACCGCCTGAAAGGAGATGCTGATGGAACCAGGCAGCGGAAGGTGATGATCTTGATTTGCATGCACGCCTGGCAGGACAGCTGACCCCGTCTGGCTGCATGATCACAGAGATTCAATTCAAGGAAGAAATGGAAGGATCCAATTAATGTATGTGTTGGGAAAGAGAAGGGGGAGGGGCACTTAAGTGCAATTTTTTATGTTGGCCTTTTTGTTTGTTGATTAGTGTACATCGCAAACTCTATTGTTGAAGACTACATTGTGGACAGCTCCTAAGATTAACCCTCTGACAATTTACGTGCTGTCATATAGAGACAGTTCGGCGGTACCATGATATATATCTTGCAACAGGTTACATTATAACAAAACTGGTCCAATCATCAGACAGGGGTGGAAGCATGTGATGAAAATAGAAATAAAAAATATGAAAACATATGCTTTAAGATTAAGTACTAGCCAAAAACCGTTCACATGTCATTCCCTAGACCTATATCGAGCATACTCGATTTTCTCGACTTGGGCTTAGATATAAGCGTACATATGAACTCTTCTAAACCGATCTTCTGACTGTATATGTTGTTGCAACGCTTTTTCCTAAAGTACACACACAAAATTCGGAGAAACATGGGCCTATGAATGTTATATTCTCGAATTAGGAAAATTTGCCTCAAAGTAAATATTTTTGTCTATTCCTTGTAAAACATCGGATTTATATTTTATCTTTTGGCCTCAAATTTTTGCTTTACAACTTTGAAAAGCAGAGTTTTTTCTGATGCTTACAAAACCGGAAATGCGGGAAAACCGGAACCGGAAAAAGGTCTGATATTGTTCAACTTTAAGTACTTATGTCTTGCGACCCTTCTAACCAACGTTTTTTTGTAATTCATTGGATCAATAGATCCTATTATCTGGAGATGTTGGTTTACAAATCTTTGACACTCAATGTATAGTCATAAGGAAATTATCGTTCAAAACACATTCATACACAATATTTTACAACAAAGTATGAACGAAACAATATAACTTACGTTGTGTATGTAATCGAATGTTAATTTTTACGAATCATGATAAATAATATTATTACAAAAAATACCACAGCAGTAAAAAAATCAAAAACAAAAAAAAAACAAACACAAAACAACAACAAACAACAACAAAAAAACAAAACTTTTTTAGCATCGTTTAAAATAATGCACGTATGAGTAATTTTTTTTTTTTTTTTGCTTTTTTTTTGTTGCTAACTAGACTGTAATTGTGAAAATTTTCAAGCACTTTTAGGGCGCAGTTCCTTAAAAAAGAATTAATAAGCTTATAGACTCCTCCCATCGTGCTCATTAAAAGATTCATAAAAAATCTTGGGAACAAGTTGAAATCCTAGAATAAACCTAGACATAGAAACTGACCACCTGGTCCATTTTTTCACGCATGTTTTACCTGACTCGCTAATTTATCACAGATGTTTGGCGAATCTGGCATAGCATGTTGTCTGATTCGGTGCTTCCCCTACGACGAAGGGTTAGCCAGGTACTTTTAAAAGCGTAAACCTTGCTTTGTCAATAACTTCTTTTTAACGCAGCGACTATATAAGATCAAAGGAAAAGTCAAGAACTTCTAGTTTAAAGACATGTGTGCATTAAAGATATTAATCGACCGTGACCTGGCCTACAATTAAAAAAAATCATCTTTGACAGCAGCACTGCCCACGTTTGGAAAATCAGAAAAAAAACACGTGTCTTTCAGTTTTACATCAGGTTTTGACAGGACGCAGAAAAAACTTAACTTGAAAAGGAACTGATGAATGATTGATTGGATACCCAAACTGCGTTTTAAATGAAAACAGTATGTGACTTTGAAGCAAGAAGTACGATGCGTTTTACGTATGGGAGATAATAGACCGTGTCTGAACCATAATGCATAATATGATTTTGACATTCCAGGTCCTTGCTAAGTTATAAGGTTGTTTTATGTGTTGTTTTTCTAAATAATTTTTATATTTCAAGGTCAGTAATCGTTTTTTCATGGGAATGAGCCTAGTTTATAGCCAAATATAGATAACCACCAGATAGTCAGGGAAAAAAGCAGTGTTCCCATCAAATCTGCTAGCGTTTGAACCACCGTGAAAGGTCTTTACAGAAACAAATATCAGTTGGCAATACTTACAACACAGATAGCGACTGCAAAATATTCGGACGAGCGGGTGCTGTGTTGTACAGACGTAAACAAGCTAAACAAAACTTTCTGGCACAACATACGACGTTCAAGTTAGATATCTCAATATATGCCACATTTACCGGTTTGGGCGGTAAAGCTGGAACAATAATAAATGCACCCTGCACAGTCTAATAGAGCGCTGGCATAAGTGGTGGAGCGTTTGTGTCCAGATAGGGAAGTCCGCGGTCTTTATCCTACGATGGACATATTTGATTTGTCCCCACGTCCGATTTCCTTCCCCGCATCTGGTTGGGTCGGTGTCAGTGCATGTATAATGTGACAGGGAATAATGAGATAGCAGTCATTGTATCCCCGCCCTGTCTCGTGTATGGCAGCACATAAAATTGTCAGACGCCAGTCTTGGGGTCTATACACAATATAGCCTAAATAGTGCTGAGGGTGGACGTTAAACCAACTAAAGTAAACCCAATAGAACTTTGTTAGGTTGGTAAAATGTGAGCATCGTGTGAAAGGGTGCGCCATATCGCTAGGTTCATAGTGATTTAGCAGGAGATCCTGTGTTCGAAACTATACAGTTTCTCCGAATAGGATTGTTCGGGAAACCCAGGTAATATTTATAAAAAAAAACATATGTCCCATTTTCCGTTAAATCTCATGATGCGGATTTTTTTTTAATTGAATATTTGAGACTTCCTCAAGCCAATAATTAATTGTGTTCATTATTTCTTGCTAGGCTTCAGTGGGCATCTTAAATTTGATTTACACTGTTTACTAAACTTAATCATTATGATACGCCAGTTCTAGACTAAAACAAGAGGTCTTTTTCTAATATTCTCTTTGGAAAAAAGATATTACCTTCTCCAGCATTCTTTTTAAAAATGTAGACAGAACAACCGAAACATTCTTTAAAGTGTGTATTATTATCAATCGTTAGGACCGAAAAATCTACTGCAAAGTCCATACATATCTGGTTATACAGGATTTCGAAACACGTTGTATAGACTGTAAACTGAACCGATTGGTAGTGCGACTGCCTTCCATTAAAATAATGTGAATGATTTATAAATTCCAATTTTTAAACTAAATAATTGAAATTATTGTTGCAGCTATTCTTAAAAACGATACAGGTTTAGCATTGTTCTTACACTTGAGCAATATCTTCTTTACTTTGAGAGGCAGAGCAATATGTATTTCGAAATATAATACGGGTGTTGTTAAGTTCAAATCAACTTCGTTCAGGTATAGCCTGCTAACGAAATGCATGACTCAAAGAAAAGTTTTTGTTCTTTTTTTTACTGAGTGCACAGAATGTAAACGCACAGTAATTAAATCCATTTTGAAAATGACGTCAGGAACCCAAACTCTGTCCAACGCTATTGTTAAATTATCTCGCTCTCCCGCGTTTATTTCTTCATTTCCTCATCACCACTTAAGGCAGTGAAAACTTCCAAATGGGGCTGTTAAGAGGGAAAGTGTTAAAGAAACAATGAGCTCCAGACATTCATTATCAAGCGAAGTGTCTTTTGGGCGCGTTTTGTTTACGCAGGGCTTGACCTTTACGTTTGTATTTACCCTGCAGGTCTTGTTGAAAGAGAAAATGAGAGAGAGAGAGAGAGAGAGAGAGAGAGAGAGAGAGAGAGAGAGAGAGAGAGAGAGAGAGAGAGAGAGAGAGAGAGAGAGAGAGAGAGAGAGAGAGAGAGAGAGAGAGAGAGAGAGAGAGAGAGAGAGAGAGAGAGAGAGAGAGAGAGAGAGAGAGAGAGAGAGAGAGAAGTTGAGTTGTGATGAGTTAAGATGGTTTAACGTCCAACGTCAGCAATATTTAGGCCATATTGCGGACGGACCCAAGATTTTACATGCTGCCAAACACGAAACCGGGCGGGGATGCCATGACTCCTGTCTCAGCCATGTATTTTTTCTGAAGTAGAAGAAATTCTTGATCTGGCCTGAAGCATACACATAATACTTTTACCACTGCTTGGTCTTTGTTTACAGTACAAAAACGCTGTTTGGTTTTTTCTGTTTGTAGCATGTGGAACGATTGTCTTGGTTGTGCAACATCCTTTTATTTCTATTTACTTCAGCTTCATAGGAAATGGGGAGGGAGAGTTGTTAGTACATACTATGTTTTAAATTTGATATACAATTTACTTAAATACCATATTACGGTATTTAAGGAAATTGTATATCAAATTTAAAACTTTAGGATTTTTTTCTTTTGAAAAAAAAATGCAGTTATTGTAGATGTATCTTTTTTCGCATTATTGAAGAGAGCATTAGCAACGACAGCAAGAGATATACAGATAAACAGATATATAGAAAGAGAGATAGAGAGAGAGGGAGAGACAGAGAGAGATATACGATAAACAGACAGACAGAAGGACTGACCGACAGAGACAGATATAGAGAGACAGGCATAGACAGAGAAAGTAAAAGAAAGATAGATAGACAGACGGAGACAGAGACAGACAGACGAACAGACAGACAGGGTGAGTGGGAGAGAGAGAGAGTGTATGGGATGGGACAGACATGGATACAGACAGGCAAAGACTAGACAAGAAGAATTATAAAATAAAAGGAATAGGAAGTAAAGAGAAAAATATAGAGACTAAAAAAAAAATACAGAGGAAAAAAAGGGGCAGAGAAAAAGACAGAGGCGTTGAGAGAACTACAAATATCACGCCATGTGTTTCTTTTGTTTGTAATCATTTGTTGGCATATTGGACTCACATGATCCATTCCCGCAAATCAGGCGATCTATTCAGTTTTTTGCTTGTCTGGCTGTTTCTCTTTGTACGACATGAAAATGCTGCCCAATACATGGCACGCATCTTGTATGCCTTTTGGAATAAGAGAACGCAGACATTCCCCAGAGGAGATAACTCTAAATAGATTTTCGAAGAAAACAAAAACAGAATAGACAGCTACGAGTGTAAAACGAAACGGAATAGCGTGATCATGATCCTTCCAAAAGAAAACCTGTCTGCCATTTGAGAATATGTGCAACCACACCCAAGTGTTTCTCTGACATGGTCTTTGTCTGATTCTCAAAAAACTTCCAAGTACGAGTAGATTACAACCTTTCCACAAGTCGCACTATGTTGTTCTTAGTTTCAAGTTGCGCTTTTTATGGTCCTTATTTTTAACTATGATACATTACTTGAACGCTTGGAGAAAGGTTTATCCTGTGAACATGCGCAGGGATCAATATCGTTCACTCAGTATCATTGCGTTGATGCTCTGTGCTATTGACTGAGGGGGAAAAACGACGATAATTGTGTTTTACATTAGAATAGTTTCACTCCTGCAGGTCTTGTTGAAAGAGAAAATGAGAGAGAGAGAGAGAGAGAGAGAGAGAGAGAGAGGGAGAGAGAGAGAGAGAGATGAGTTGAGTTGTGATGAGTTAAGATGGTTTAACTTCCAACGTCAGCAATATTTAGACCATATTGCGGACGGACCCCAGGCACACGAAACTGGGCGGGGATGCCATGAATCCTGTCTCAGCCATGTATTTTGTCTGAAGTAGAAGAAATTCTTGATCTGGCCTGAAGCGTACACATAATACTTTTACCGCTGCTTGGTCTTTGTTTATAGTACAAACACACTGTTTGGTGTTTTCTGTTTGTAGCATGTGGAACAATTGTCTTGGTTGTGCAACATCCTTTTATTTCTATTTACTTCAGCTTAATAGGAAATGGGGGTGGGGGGGGGGGGAGTTTCTTTTGAAAATTACTGTAGAGGTATCTTTTTTCGCATTATTGAAGAGAGCATTAGCAATGACAGGAGGAGATATACAGATAAACAGATAGATAGAAAAAGAGATAGAGAGAGAGGGAGAGACAGAGAGAGATACACGATAAACAGACAGACAGAAGAACTGACAGACAGAGACAGATATAGAGAGACAGGCATAGACAGAGGAAGTCAAAGAAAGATAGATAGACAGACGGAGACAGAGACAGACACACCAACAGACAGACAGGGTGAGAGGGAGAGAGAAAGAGTGTATGGGATGGTACAGACATGGATACAGACAGGCAAAGACTAGACAAGAAGAATTATAAATAAAAAGGAAGAGAAGTAAAGAGAAAAATATAGAGATTAAAAAAAAATACAAAGGAAAAAAAAAGGGGCAGAGAAAAAGACAGAGGCGTTGAGAGAACTACAAATATCACGCCATGTGTTTCTTTTGTTTGTAATCATTTGTTGGCATATTGGACTCACATGCTTCCATTCCCGCAAATCAGGCGATCTATTCAGTTTTTTGCTTGTCTGGCTGTTTCTCTTTGTACGACATGAAAATGCTGCCCAATACATGGCACGCATCTTGTATGCCTTTAGGAATAAGAGAACGCAGACATTCCCCAAAGGAGATAACTCTAAATAGATTTTCGAAGAAAACAAAAACAAACAACAAAAACAGAATAGACAGCTATGAGTGTAAAACGAAACGGAATAGCGTGATCATAATCCCTCCAAAAAAAACAAAAAAAAAAACAACCTGTCTGCCATTTGAGAATATGTGCAACCACACCCAAGTGTTTCGTTGAGATGGTCTTTGTCTGATTCTCAAAAAACTTTCAAGTAGATTACAACCTTTCCACAAGTCGCACTATGTTGTTCTTAGTTTCAAGTTGCGCTTTTTATGGTCCTTATTTTGACTATAATACATTACTTGAACGCTTGAAGAAAGGTTTATCCTGTGAACATGCGCAGGGATCAATATCGTTCACTCAATATCATTGCGTTGATGCTCTGTGCTATTGACTGAGGGGAAAAAACGACGATAATTGTGTTTTACATTAAAATAGTTTCACATATATATAGTACGTAACTTTTTTCGTACAGTAAAAACAACAACAAAACAAATGTTTTGAACCGTAAGGACGAATTAGTATTTTAAAGTTTATAACCCACAATTTCGGTAGAGTGTCAAATACCTTTGATAATTCTAGTTTTAGGTAAGATTTAGAAAATGTAATAACTATTACGGCATGAAATAAAATAATTTAGAGCTAGAATAAATTAATGCATTCATTTACGCAACGCGTTTTGTCTAAAGTACTTTTCAGACCATACACATGATTTCACACATTGTATAAATGGTCTAAAGTTTATTAGAATTAAGATGGTCTAAAATGTAGAAAAAGTAAAAAAAAAAGAAAAAAGCAATAACTAAAGCCCCGGGTTCGCTCGTTACGGTCAGCATTAGAGTATCCGCACTAAATGCCTAGAGCATACTTAATTATTTGATTCACTTGTTCGCTCAAGACTCCAGATCGTTCAATGATAAAACAATTCTTGACAAAGCATTATGAAGTATAAAAAAGAAAAATATCTGAGCATTTATATTTCTCTCTCTCTCTCTCTCTCTCTCTCTCTTTCTCTCTCCCTCCCTCTCTCTTTCTCTCTATCTCTGACTTTGTGTCTGTCTGTATATTTACTCATCTCCCTCTCTCTCACTCTCTCTCTATCTCTCTATACCACTCTCTCTATCTATCTTAGATTTCCACCTTTTTATGTATCTTTCTCTGTAGCATCAAGTAACCGTGATATAATCTGACCAGCATAAGACCGGGCTAGTACTAAAGGGTGGGTTCTCTCTTGTATTGGCTGGACGAGTCATAAAACACAAGCAGAAACTACCCACAAACCTGTGTTTACATAACCAACAAGCTTTTCCGGTAAGCTACCGCTAGGGTCAGGCATGGTAAATATACTTAACCCCAAGGCTTCTAGTGGGGGTGTGGCAGAGGGCAGAGGGTGAGCAGAAAAAAAGAGGTAGGTGGGATGGATGTGAAGAGAGAGAGAGAGAGAGAGAGAGAGAGAGAGAGAGAGAGAGAGAGAGAGAGAGAGAGAGACAGACAGACAGACAGACAGACAGACAGACAGACAGACACAGACAGACAGACAGACAAACAGAGACAGACAGACAGACAGTGCAAGAGGAGGCCAAGAGATAGATAGTGATAAATAAAGAAAAAGATAGAAAGCGGGAATAAAAAGAAAAATTTAAGAGAGAGGGAGAACGATCAATCCAGAGAACATTATCAAAGACAAACAATTATACGACATGGAGAGCGAGATAGATGGATACAAAACAAAAACAAACAAAAAAACAAAAACGAAATGAGGCAAGTTTTCAGAACGTTGAGTACTATTACTACTATAATAGGATGAATCTAGAATTAAATCGATAAAGTAATATATGGAGTGAAGAAACGTGTTAGCAATAATTTCCACAATTAAAACTAGATATCGTTGTGGCGATAAGAGAAAGCAATAAATATTGTTCTAGTGTGCTAACATAATAACTTATTTTGAATGACGTATATCTACATAGTCTGAGGCGAACTCTACTATGGGTGTAAAACAAGACCTCCAGAATTACAAGTCAAGTTACTATTATTTTGACTGAAGTGAATACATCCACACAAAATAAAGGGCAAAATCTCTTTCTAAAAAAGAAAAACCCTCACCATAGATAGAATTGAATAATACTAAGGTTTTCTGTTTTTGCTTTTTTTTTTTAGTCGACCTACTCAGCCTACAAAGCAACAATGTAAACTGACCCAATTCTGTCTGATAGTTCTATGATAACATCCACTTTGTATCTTAAAGTAAATGTTTGTTTACTTTGATTACTTGGCCTGTTCTTTTTTGGCACGACTTGTTGTAAAATTGTAGCATCCTTTACATCTTGTCTAGCTCTGGAATGCAGATTGCAGTGAGAGTCTCGCTGTCTGACTCCAGGAGCTAGATTTAGAGTTCATGTTGTAATTATTATTTTCATTTTCAGTTGCGTTCTTTTTTTTTCCGAAATAATATGTATGTTCATTGCTGTTTCTAAAAGAAAGCTCGTATAATGTACATGAAACACCACAGCTGCACACTATTGTACACCCTTAAGTAACTTTGACGTCAAGAAGAAAAAAGGTGCAAGACGTTTTTTGTTGTTGTTTTGTTTGTTTGGTCGAAAGTAAAAGGCGATGCTTCCTCTGCCATTATCTTATGTTTAGATCACGATTTTGACTAGATTTTCTGAAAGAAAAAAAGCAAATGTTATTTAAGAAAATCATATAAGAATTTATACATGTAGTAAAGCAAGTAAAAAAAGAGAAAGAAAAAGCTTTATAGGATCGCGTGGAAGACCAGTGAGTAACCAGTGTAACGTTTTTTTTGTATTAAAAAAGATCTCCAGGTAATCACTGTATTGTGTGATTTTGGCAAGAAAAAATAGTTCTGTTCTTCAATTTCGAAAAACTGACAAAGCAATGTTTCTCCTGTTTTTCACAATATCCGCTGAAAGTGAGAGTTAAATTAATATTCTTTTTCTGGATGGAAAAAGAATGTTGGTAATAGTTACATTCAGTGACGAGCGGTAGACAATTCATTTTGTCGCATCTAGTTTTACAATTATTGATAAATAGCAAGGTTCCAGTCAAACGATTTGTTTGGGCTTACGTTGACTTGAGTTAAGATGATCAGTACTATATAGAGTATAATTAGTTGTCTGGCAAGTTTATGTGCTGCCACATACGGGGCGGGAGTCCTGAGGTAGAATTCTACTCCTGGAATCTGATCCGATCACATTTTGCTGTCACCGACTTAAACAGAAGGAAAAAAATTGGACAAATAAATTTTGACGGATCGTGGGATCCGAACTGTAGTCTTCCCTATCAGGAGACAACGCTGTACCACTTGAGCCATTCGTCCTCTTTCCGCATCACAGAGATGAGACTTGAAATAAATAGTTATGGTTTCTACATGAGGAAAAAAATTCATTATTCTAGTGTCAATAATATATGCAGCACAGACAACTTGTTCTCCTATTGCGCCGACCGCTTTTGAAATGCACTACTCTTTTAGGAACTTTTTCCTGTTCATGTTTATACTTATCCCCCTGATAGACAAAAATTGGACAAACAGTAAACAAACCCCATGATTATTATAATGGCATTCATTATTGATCATGGTATATGCCACTAATAATTTTTGTTTCAACGAATGTTGAAACCTCTTCAGTCATGTACATTTTAATTTTTTTTTATATAAATGCTCATTAGCCTTTGGGACACGTCGTCATTTTGCACGAACTGCACCTGAGATGTTTAAAACTAGCCTGTACTTTAGTTTTTTTTATCAAGGTAAAATAAATAGCTGGCAAAGAGAAAACAGAATATTAAGTGCACTTTGGCTAACAGTTTTAAATTCATAGGCCAGCTGCAAAGTGCAGCAAGTTCATAATTATTGTTCATAAAGAACTGAAAATACCAGTTATTTTAACGGTAGCAACGAATGTACTTGTGCACCTTGCTCCACCATAATTGGTATTCTTGCGAAAGCATTATGCTGCGAAGATTGAAATTGTACATATTATGTCAAGTGAAGGAAAGGGTCTGTTTTATTTTTTTTTTTATCGTTAATCGCTGTATAGTTATCGGTTCAGAAACATACAATATATTTTTTCGGTATAAAACATCAATAGGGCGCGCAATGTGAGCGCCATTCTTAATCGCAGGCAAACAAAACTGGACCTATGATAAAAAAATAATTAATTTTCCTGGTTACGGATGCTATCAATGACAGCACAAGAAGCGCTTCAAAATAAAACCACTTCTAATTTTTAATTTAAAAAAAAGTTTTTTTGGGGGAAAAATATGAGTGACAAGATTTCTCGGTCATGTTAAAATACGTATGATCTCTAGTCAGTCACGGATGTGTATGTAAATAAATGAAATAATGCCCCACTGACATAATTATAGTAGTACGCAGAGAAAGGAAAAATGCGTTTGGATCAGATGAAAATGATAAACAAATTACAAACGTCTTTGAAGAAAAGAAAAACAACTTTTGACTTAAACATCGACATATAACCAGAGACTATAGATTAAAAGAGACGTTTCACAAAACGAACGCACAGTGTTATTGATAAAGGCAGTTTGCGTGACGAGTGCTCGTTCTATTTTTTAATTTAAACTAAGATAAGATAAGATAAGATAAGATAATCCTTTATTATCCCATAGGGACATTTTTCTTGGTCATACATACATAAATACACCAGTTGTACATGTGTGACATAAAAAAAGTGATGATAATGATGATAATAATGATAATAAAATATAATGAGTGATTGACTGATCTTCAGAAAGCGTTTAGTAAAGCTTAAGGAAGGAAGATACCGCCTTAATTATGCCGATCCCCACACGCAGAATCGTCCCATGAAATATCTCACTCTGACATATTTTCAAGCTTTTCAAATCAAATTCTCTATGTGTCTTTCACTCAGCAAAGATACTCAAAACCCTCCCCATGAAATATCTCACTCTTTAATAACTATAAGCTTTTTAAAACTTGTTTCTCTCTCTCAGCAAAGACCTCCAGTTTGACGTATGTGAAACCTGGTCGATCCAGCAGCGACAAGAGCAGGTCTCACCATCGCGGTATGGAGGTCGCCAGCTTCGCTTCGCTGGAAGTCGAGCTGGGGCAAGACGAGGAACTCGTTATTGGCGGCGATGACGACGACGATAATAATGAAGATGAAGAGTTCAGGATTGAGGTTGTGTCCTTAACGTCCAGTCAGGCCCCTCCTCGTCTGTTCGAGATCGCTGATCTGGGTGACCCTCAGCTGTTCCAAGGCTGGGTGGATGTCCAGGGCACGGGAGCTGCTAATGACTACTGCCGGTGAGGGGTGAAGCACTATGTTCCTCTATGGAGACAGTTGAATAGTTTTAAGCACATTGTATGGTTTGAAACAAACCCTCTCCTGTTGACTAATTGTGACGGAACGATCTACCTCAGTTCGACTTTATATTTGTTTTGTAATAATACAAATTCAAAGTCGCCCATACCGGTAAAATAGCTATCTGCAGATTACTAATTTATCGCATTTCATTTGGCGCTGTGTTATTTTGCTCTGAACAAGAGCTACCTTTTTTTTGAAAAAGAAAATTAGATAAGTTTAAATAACAACACTTTACAATTATATTATCTATATAGATCTCTACCTGCAATTTTTATTTACATGGCATAGCTTTAAAGACTAAACCGTACAATCTGCATTCGCCTTACAATATAATTATATTATTTCTTATCCTTATATTTTTTTGTTTATTGAAAAGCTAGCGAGTAATGCTTTTATATTAGGATAGGTTATGCAATGTACATTATCCATATACTTTATTCTGCACAATTTATGAAGACAGTGGAGTAAATAATATTATATCCTTTAACAGAAGTACCAAATGCATTTCTAAAAAAAATCTTATTTTTTAATATTCCAAAATGTTTAAAAAGTTAATCATAATAATCAGATATAAAAACGTATGGTTCCGATATACATGTAATTTCACCCCCCCCCCCCTTTTTTTAAAGACATGTCTACCTTTTTTCCACCAGCGTTGTCGGCAAGGCCAAGCGAAAGTTCCTCTCATGCCAGCTTGCGGGGCGGGCGGCTCAAATCCATCACTACGTGAGCAAGCTGGGCTTCACCCCTGGCCTGCCCGGGACCTGGTTCATGCGGGACATGGACGCTGACGGCAGGGACGATTACTGCAGGTGAAGACACAATCTTAAACACCACGGTTCTCTGTTTTGAGGTGTATTGTATGGCAAAATAACGTAGCGTTGCTGGTTAGTCTATAATAATCTGTGGAAGCAGTACAACTTCAAAATTTACGTTTTAGGTGATTTTATTGACATTAAGTTTAAACTTATTATAATTTCATATAATTATGTTTCCGACCTTCATAATGTTTTGGTTAATATACATCGGAATTTAAAAATAGAGGTAGTGATCTAAAATGTAATTATTATTAGTTGCATTATTCATAGATTTGATTAACAGAGGAAAAAAAAGACAGGAGCATTTAATAAGATTATGGGTTTCATATATATGATTTTGTGTATATACATTATACATATAAGCATGTATTTTTGAGAACAGTCATATTCATGATTTTCCTGATTGGAGTTGTTCGTGAGAAAATTCCACGGTACATGGTCATTTATAGCCATTTCATCGCTTCATCAAATAACTAATTGGGTATATCTTAGGATATTTTTACCGGTTGCCACAGGGATGACAAAAGGGTCTGGTATTTACGCCATGTCTCTGTGAGACAGCAAACCAAATTTTCATATGTTAGTCTTAAGACCCGTTCACGAAAGTGCTTAGCTGTTGGTGTGGTAAGATAAGGAACCTACACAACAAACCACAAACCAATGGCTGTTTTTTGTGTTCAAAGCTTCATTCTAGCTAAACGTCATATAGGTCTTAAAGTCGTATACAGCCACAGGACTTCATAGATGGATACCCGATCACATTATACTGATAATGTACCAACCAAAACAATAGGGACAAAATCACGGTGCCAGAGTAGGGCTCGAACCACAAACTCCCAGGGCTACCACATCTACAAATATTTTTTTTTTCAGCAAGAGTTGACTTTGATTTTCCTCAGGTGCGTTGGGAACCTGGATAAGTCCCAGGTGACGTGCATGAAGGCTGGAGAGAGGGGATTCTTTGGAAGCACAATCCAGGGCGGCAGTGAGCACACCTTCACACTGCCCGACTCGGAACACTGTGCGAATAGGCTGGACAGCCAGGCCGCCCGTTAGTCATTGGTCATCAGTGGTCAAACAGACGCAATTAGGCGTCTTAGTTTGGAATTGTTAATATTGTTATTACCATTGCATTTCTATGTCATCAGATTATAAATGAAAAGTTAGGATTATGATTATCTGGGGAGAAGAAAATTAAGACATCTGTTCGTTCTAGTTTAAAACTTGCATCGACTATGCACATTTATATAATGAAAATGCTCCGCGTTGTCATGATTTTATAATATTTGTTTTCATGAAAAGACCTACACTACATATGTTGCTTTCAACTTCTCAATCACGTTTTAATTACAAACAAATGATATTATTAAAATATTTACTGTTGCTGTTGTAACAATAAAGTATTTTTTTCGAATTCATTTATGTTTATTATTTGAACATTTCAGTTTACAACATCCGGATCATTGTAACAATAACTTGTTTTGGTGCTGGCATCCTATTTAAACAGTGATGATGATAATAAT
This sequence comes from Elysia chlorotica, assembly GCA_003991915.1. NCBI lineage: Eukaryota > Metazoa > Mollusca > Gastropoda > Plakobranchidae > Elysia > Elysia chlorotica. The sequence goes on along the minus strand of RQTK01000787.1, from coordinate 67,397 downwards.
ATTGTAGTGCTAGAAATTGTAATAATAACAAAAACAATAATAATAATAATAATAATAATAATAATAATAATAATAATAATAATAATAATAATAATGATATTACTTATTTGACGAGATCGTGTCAATATTGCGTGTTAATGAAGTATATATTGTTTTATGAAACACAGTTATTTGTCCTATTAACATATATGTTGCATTAATAATTAATAAATCATGAATACCAGATTGTTTTGTTTTGTGTTTGTATGAAAATAAAATTAATTAAAAGCACTTCTGTTAACAGTTGATTTTAACGCATGGGAGAGAAAGTTTGTGTGCGTAGATCTCGTATTGTGTCATTCACTTTCAGCATCATTTTATCTACACAACAGTTTATCACTCAATCATCTATATAGTTTGTACGCATTTCTCTCTTAAACATTGCAGGTTACTATTTTAAAACAAAAAATAAACCAATGGATGGAATGTAAAAAAGATTGAACAAATTTTATGTGTTGTAAATATACGTGTCGACTGACTATAAATGTGTTGTCTTGCATGGTCTTATTCAGATATGAAAACATCCCCCAAAAAATGACTATGCAAACCGAACTAGCCAAGATTAAAACGGATTTAAAAAAAAATTCTCATATGTTTATATCACACCTCAACACCCCCACCCCCTCCAACAACAAAAAAATAAAATAAAAACAACAACAAAAAAAAACAACAACAAATAAACAAAACAAAACAACAACAAAAAACCAACAACAATACAACATAACACAACACAGACACTCGTCTTCTTTGGCTTTGTTGAAAAACTAAATTAATTTCCAAAAGCAAGCGCTCTCTTTTAAAGATCGCAAAACTGCAATTAGATTACCCCTAGATCATAAGAAAGAGGCATGTTAAAACAGGTGCATTTTTAAAGATTCAAGGAGCATGACTGTTTAAAACAATAATCATGTGTTTCAGTAGCTTCCAAATCAAGTTTAGCATATCGCACTATGTACGTCTTTAACAGTATTGGGGAGTTTAGTTGGTTTATTAATGTCCAACGTCATCAGCAATGTTATTATTGTACTCTGATTCCCCTACGCTACTCAACGCCTACGAAAAGCACTTCCTAGATTTACCTTTTATTGGATAGTGATCGAGATGAGTAAGTATTAGCAGCTAGCTCTAGCACATGTTAAAACCGCCAAAGGCCAAACCAGTTGTTTGATGCTAAAAATTTTCACCAGGCCATAGGTCTTCAGGGCAACGCGGAATACAGGAAATAATCTACAAAAAATAAGAAATCCAACAGTATATAATTTATAAGTATCCTGATTGAAATTGTGTATTTTGGGGAATTAATATATTTTTGTTGATACTAATTTCAAACATACATGTGAATGTGTGATAGTGTTTGAACTCAAGAGAGTCATGACAGATGAATCAAGAAGTTTTCGGTTGCTTGTCAAGCAACAAGAGGATGAGTATTACAAGCTGATACGTGGAGTTCTTAATAACCCTAAGGCTAAAACATCTTTTAAATAACACGGAATTGTACCTTGTGAAACAGAATTGATAACCTTCACATGGATTCTACTGTGTCTACATCAGTCTGCAATAACTGACCTGTCTATTTCGTGAGAAAATCGCTCCGTCTTTAAGCTTGAGGAATTCGGTGAAGAGGTCAATAAGGCAAGGCTAGTCTGGGCTAATGATCTCGACATCGTAGGGGTGATGTAACACCTGTATGTAATCCTCGCTTTAGATAAGCACCTCACAGTCTCAGACTGAGCAAGATGATGAGGGAGAGCACCATGAGAACTAATCTAGTCTTGAGAGGGTGAGAACATTTATCATAACACTGCTGATGTTAACGCTTGAGCTAGCGCATGCAAATTGGCCATCTCTTATAGAAGATAGGCACATGATTATGTACAGCGCATGCATCCGTTTTATCGTTTCAGGAGTACGCATTCGGTGAGAAATTTACTGGGAAGTTAAGATAACGCATAAAAATGAATTACTTAAGAGCAAAAATATATCCAAGCTATACAATTTCATTGCAGCCATTATAATAAATAAATGATCATAGTAGAAAAGCGAGAGAGTAGAATAAAAAAAAAACAAAACAACCTTTAACAGCAAAACTGTAAAATTTAATTAAATAAGAACAGCAAAACAGGGAATGTAAGTACATTAAGAACTAATCTAGTCTTGAAAGCCTGAGAACAGTCAACAACACAATGCTGAGGTTAATGCTTGAGTTGCCTCATGCTATTTACCCATCTTTTGAAGAAAATACATTATGTGTATAGCGCATGCAATCGTTTTATCGCTTCACGGGTTCCAGTACACGGGAGTTTTTTTTTTTCTCTTCTGGAAACTTATAATACAGCAAAAAAACAAAACAAAAACGATTTAACAGCATAGGCTATATATTTTTGTGGCAGTCATAAAGATTAAGAAATGATAGTTATGGATAAAAGGGAGTGAATTGAACATTAAAAACACAAGTGCCAACAACTAATGACATAGGCAAACACTTAAGCCTACTAAATTCATAACCAGTGATAAGGCATGCTCTGACAGCTGTTTTTCCAGGCTCTATATTTTCATTGCAGTCATAAAGATATAGAATAGATAAAAGGGGTCTTATGAAATGGACATAATTTTAAAATTACATTTGCACCATCAAAATGTAGGGAAAGAAGCAAAGATATCAGTATTTTAAATTCTTATACCACTATCTGCGCCAAGAGCAAACTTGATCACAACGTATGTCGATTAAGATATGTAGAACGTCCGTGTGTCTTTAGATAAGATTGACGTGTTCTGTCTTGTAAAATTATAATGCCCTTGAAAATTTTAGGTTTGTTATGCTATAATTTAGTTTAAAAACTTACATCTTTCTCGTTGTTACTTTTACACTTGTCTGTTCCTATATGTCCATAAAGGCCATATTTTTTATTTAACTAAAACTTTCAACGAGTTTCATGAATCTCATAATTATGTTGCTTTGTGACTAAGATATTATATTTTTTCTGCTTATCTGTCAATCTGGAAATTAAATGGACGTAGCGATGGTATGTGTTTCTCCCGATATTGCTATAACGATTCTTTCTCTTTATAATTATCTCTTTCTTCTTTCCCTATCAATCTCTCTTTCTTTCGCACTCTCTCTCTCTCTCACTCTCTCTCTCTCTCTCTCTCTCTCTCTCTCTCTCTCTCTCTCTCTCTCTCTCTCTCTTTCGCACTCTCTCTCTCTCTCTCTCTCTCTCACACTCTCTCTGTCGCTCGCTCGCTATCTCTCTCATAAGGTACATATATTATGTAGGTTAACGATTTATATGAGTTAGTTGATTATATGTATGTAAAAACTACATATATAGTAGTTTTAGATCAGAACAGAATAGATTGGAGACGACCCTCGGTGACAACAATATAAATTACAATAATCTCTTGGCATATTCTTAAAAAGCAAAGACCATATTCACCATCATCTAAAAGATACGCAATTTGTTTTGGCGCAGTAGTTGCAGTCATTTTAGGCTAACGTCCGACATCATTTCTTTATAGGCTATATTGTGGAAGGGCTACAAGACTGACATCTGACAATTTTATGTGCTGCCACACATGATACAGGGCGTGAATACCTTGACTCCTGTTTCAGCTGGTCATATGGAACTGACACCGTCCCAACCAGTAGGGAGCAAAATGGTCAGGGCTCGAACCACGGACCTTTTGCGTCGAAAGTCGATGCTTTATCCTGCGCCTCCACTATTTTTTTTTTATCGAAACATTTGTAATTCTAACGAAAAAACAAACAAACAACAAGCCTGAATAAAAGAAAAGAAATACTAACAACGTGCATGCACAGAAGAAAGCATAATTATTTTGAACAACATAAGAAGAAAAGAACGAAACGCAATACAACCCTCTACAGTTTTCTAAATAGAGGAGCCCTTTGAAACACTTGTATAACAACGTTCATATAAGTACAGTTCGAATTTTTGTATTATCTAGCACTTAATTTTAAATTATTTGAGCACTTTTCTTTTTTTGTACTAAATACTATAGTATGTAATAATATCATTTTTGTCCCTCCTCCCCTATTTTTATTCTTCCTCTCTCTATCTCTCTCTCTTTCTCTCTCTCTCTCTCTCTCTCTCTCTTTCTGTCCGTATATCTATACAATGTTAGTTTCCCCCTGTTGTCTACTGTTTCTAAATTGTCTCCCTCCCATATTTTTCCCTGTAATTCAGTTTCCACAATGTATCTTCCATCCTCCCACAACCGACCATGTCTAGTCCTACCCCAATACCAGGCCAATTTCACCATCCGTTTATAGGTACTTATGCTGAACAAACATAATTCATCATGCAGATAACAAGTTGCCTTGCCAACGTACACCGTATCACTTCCATCATCATCCTCCCTAGACAGTCAGCTGGCCCTGCACTCACCCTCGGTTTATTGAGGTCTAGGCTAGTACTCACGCCTCTTAAACTCTATCCTAACTAGGTATAGCTGCATCGCCCTAGGCATAAACAAATACGTACGAGTACCCCTTGTCGCCACTAAAGCTCTTTCCAAACACGATTAGGATCTAGACTTGTCTTGCCTGCATCATAAATCTCAGGAGAACTCATGTCTTGGACTTGGAGATCTAAGAAGAAAGTGAAACGTCATAGGTCTAGTTATACCAGACCTTTTTTTTTTTTTATTTTTATAAAATCACAGAAGCACAGCGAGACTTGAAGCTACTTTTAGGGTTTGGGTGTGAGGCAATTTGTGTTCTCGCAGATTGCTGGACTTTGAAGTTTGTTTTAGAGTGCTTCAAAAAGGAAAAAAAAAACGATCACAAGAAATATACAGGAAATAAACTCGTTATCACAAGACCCACAAGAAGAAAGAGAAAGGGACAGGCAGACACAGGGCGAATTCAAATGGAAATTGAAACGCAAAGAAAGAGACATAATGATTGTAAATCAATACTTGTACAAGTCATGTGAATATGCTATTCGAAATATATAACTTTGCTTTGGTACGGACCGGACGTTAATACTTTTTACATGACTAGTTTTCTGTCCAGACACGGAGGGAGATAACTCCTGGAATTCCAACCATTGTTCTTGACAGCGTGATAGCTCACCCTGGGACAGGCCAGGGTTAAAAGGTCACACTGTCTATTAAAAATCATGGTTAAACCTCTCCCCGCTCGTGGATCTCGCCCTTTTGCCCATGAATGTCGTTTTTTCCCTGTGTAAAATAAGCTTAAGTCAATTATAACATGAACCAAGAACCAACACCCATTTCAAATTTAAGCAAGAATATACCTTGTATTATTGCAAATCGTATATTTAAGTATGATTTTAAACGTACATTTCTCCTAATAGTAAAAGTTCAAATACAAGTTGCTACTTGAATAACATATTTTCCTTTCTAAGAATCAGGTTTTGATAAGGATAAAGTAAAGCATATTTAACTTTCTAACACACACTTTAAACAGACAAATACTGAAGACCTACCGGTGTTTCATAATGCCCTCTTTTACTACTCACACCAAATGTCTACGATTATCATCTAGGTGAAACAGATTAACTTCGATCTCCTCAGCAAGTCGGAAAGTCATTAACTGCTGAGAGAAAGAGAGAGCCGAGAGAGAGAGAGAGAGAGAGAGAGAGAGAGAGAGAGAGAGAGAGAGAGAGAGAGAGAGAGAAAGAGAGAGAGAGAGCATAGCCTTTGATGATGAACGATGTTCTCTCGCTTGTCAGGTCTCGGAGAGGTCAAGGCGATGCAAGAGAAAAGAGTAGAAGAGACTGAGAGAGAGAGAGAGAGAGAGAGAGAGAGAGAGAGAGAGAAAGAGAGAGAGCATAGCCTTTGATCATGGACGATGTTCTCTCGCTTGTCAGGTCTCGGAGGTCTAGGTCAAGGAGATGCAAGATTCATGTTAAACCTGGTACACTGCTAGACTCGCCACAACACACGTACTAGATACCTTGCGTTAACAGAGCCCACATCTAAAACAAAGACGATACGTAAGGGAACATGCATCAATATTCAACCATATAGACACCATAGGATTGTAGAGCCGATGAAACTCAGAGGCGCAATTATGGCATCTGTTATTAGCATATGGATCTCAAAGCCTATAATAATTATTACTGTGATTATGGTTGGGGTCAGACGTCTCCTAAATAATAGACGATCGCAATGGAACCTGTTTAAAAAACAAACGCGGTAGAGCAAGACACAAAATACTAGAAAAGAAGTAGTTTTTATGGATACTTGATTTTTACAAAGAACTGAGATGTCAGAGAAAAAAGAAGACTCATTTTTTCATTTCTGGTATTTAATTAGAATGGAAAAGGGAAAACATTAATGTTTTTAATGTTCAAAGCTTTTTCAGTTTTTATCACTCGCCACTATTTAGCGCAAGAGGTATTCTTTTGCTGTACATTTAATAATGCTAGTTACAAGAAGATCATGTCGCACAAGACACCATGACACTTTTATATTCACAACTGCAACACTTAATTGAAGCAAATTTTTTACTATTTTGCTCTGGGAACCTATCATGAATAATAATTAAATTTTGTTTTGGAGATTTTAGTTTCTGCATAAATTTTTGGGATCACCGTCGGCTTTTTATTTAGTTTAGCAGCGTATAAACCAAAATTATATTAACCGACTAATAACACACGCACATACACATAACTTTAAAACGTCAATCATATATCTTTACATAATGGACGTACATAGCGATCCAATTAAGTCTGCACATTCAAACTTAGTTTTTTGTTTGTAAAGCTAGGTCTCTACACACATGGTTACGCAGTAATGAGTTTTATTGCCTTTTCACACAAACAATCCTAGAAAAACAAGGAATTGCAATTTTGCAATTACTAAAAAAGTCTAATAACCTTCTATGTTTTCTTTAAAAAATCATGTTGAACTGTAATATATTGTATTAAAATATACAATTTATGATTTATCTTCAACTAAAAAAATAAAAGAGCAATTTTATTTATATTAATGTTTGAAATATTAAGGAAAGCATGCGTTATCCACCACGAAATTAAATTTCAAGACGAGATTGTTTACCAAATGTCTGTGTAGATTGTTGTTATTCTAGGGTAATGTTAGCTGTTGTAGCCAAGTTACGCCACAATTCCAGACACCTGGGCTTTTCTCGAACACTCGGGTCCTTTCTCTAGATAACTGGGTCGTAAGTACAACGTTTAGTAAGTTTACGACTTGTCTTAAGATGAAATAATTATATGAATAAGTTTGTTTACGAAGTATTGTGAGCTACCGCGATGTTGTACTTGCGATTCCTGCACTGAAGTTAAAGGGCAGAAGGCAGGACCATTATTCAATAAAATTACTAATAATGTCTCTTGCTCGTGTATTGGTGGACACAAAACTTTATAAAGTTCGGAGTGACTTTTTCAATCTTGAATTACACTACTGATCTTGGGCAAGAACAACTTCAAAGGTAAGGATGAGGTCTATTGAGAAAACAGTTATTAATTTTTAACCTCACATTTCACATTTAAGGTGCCTATTATATCGGGCTTAATTAGTTACAATTTTTCTTACCTTTATTTGGTCGAAGTACTACGTTTTTTGTCAATGCATACGTCGATTTTCAATGCTATAAAATTCTAAAGTTGATCAAAATATTTTAGATTTTTTAAAATTTCTTTTAGCAGCATGCAATTATGCTTCCGTTAAAGTATAACTTTCAAACATAAAAATGACGTTTTATAGATAACGATATCTACAAAAAAAACAACAACAACACGAACAAACAAGACCAAAAAAAATAAAACAAACACTCTCGATTGTGTATATGTATTGATCTTAGAAATAATTGTCATTAGGAATGTAAGACATATTATATCATCTGAGAAAGTTTAATATTTTTCACTCATTAAATTTATTAATAATTATAGTGTTAGTTCCCCATTTACAAATCAACACAGATGTCACACGCTGTCTAATTTTTTTTGTCCATTAAGTTTGAAGAAGTCAACGTTCTATTTTACATAATTATATGCGCAGTGTAAGATCAATCTATTTTACTATCTTTGAGTTAAAAAGAAAATTTCATTTCATTTGGTAATAGCTAAATCAGGTGAAATTATTAATGCAGTAGATGTTTCAGACAGTGTAAGACTTTTAAAAACAAATCTAACATATCTTTTTCTTTATTTTCTTTATATTTTAGACACTTTTAAATTTTAAAGTTATGGATACTTAATTTTGTTCCAGATTGCTTCGTAAACCATGACTGGACTGTTGCTAGCCCTCGTCCTAAACAGTGCTGTGGTCAGCATTACTTTAGGCCAGACTAATCCACTAGTGGAGCCTAAGAAATGTTGCTTGGATCGCCAGTTCTCCGTGTCCATTGGTGAGATTGGCGGCAAGGCGTACCCAATCACTGGAAATTCTGTGTTTTTGGATGTGAGTGATCTGCACTGACTAGTGGGATAATTGAGAGCTTATGGAATATATTATAATAGATCTGTGTTAGAAATGCATTTAAGAAGTATTCATATTACTACAACTAAAAGTACTGCTGCTGCTGCTGCTGCTGCTACTACTACTACTACTACTACTACTACTACTACTACTACTACTACTACTACTACTACTACTACTACTACTACTACTACTACTACTACTACTACTACTACTACTACTACTACTACTACTACTACTACTACTACTACTACTACTACTACTACTACTACTACTACTCCTACTACTAATACTACCAGCAACAACATACAAAACAACAACACATAATTTTTTGTCTTTCTCCCAGGGTGTGACCTACCTAGCTTACGACTTCTACAAACAGATGATCGGAGCGGAATCACACATGCGCCAGCCAGACGGATCTGACAAAGTCACCAGGACCCTCTTGGATTACAATACGGTACCGTTAAACACTGTGTACCATCGGCTTATTATACCAGCAGCTATGTACCAGTTATGTACGCTTAGACCAGCAGGGTTAATTTGATATTGTTGCATACCGTCCATCCATATCACTATGTAGGCTATATTGTGGAAGTGTCCCAAGACTAACGCCTGACAATTTTAAGTGTGGATGTACAGAGACAATGCGGGATACCCGCCCTCCTGTTTTTGTCGATCACATTATACTGTCACCGACCCAAAATTATAAAGGGACGAAAGTGGAGAAATAAATTATAAACCGATCGAGGGTTCGGAACCGTTAACCTCGCAATTAGGAAACCGCCGCTCTACCACTTGCGCCAGCACCCCTATCCCAGCAAGATGATCAGTTCCAGTTGTAAGAGGAAGGGGGGGGGGGGGGCGGTCCATTTTTGTCTATACCTTTGGCACTTTGAAGCAGGGAAAAATATCTGTCTTTACGATATGTAAAATCAAAGCGATGCATGTATCTTAAACATAATTACGCATATAATAAATTACAGTCCGTACACATAAGGTCAAATTTTCAGCTCCTTTAGAAGACTTAAGAGACTGACACTTTGAGTTATAATAGTTGCATAGCAATTGTGGTTTCGCATTTCTTTCTCCGTCTCTCTCTCTCTCTCTCTCTCTCTCTCTCTCTCTCTCTCTCTCTCTCTCTCTCTGTCTCCCACTTTCTTTTCCTCTCCCCCCCCTCTTTCTCTCTCTATCATTATATCTAGCATTTTATTCTTATCTAGATCAGGAGATAGTGCTCTAGACTGTCAATCAGAGGGTGTTGTTGGGTTTGAATCTCAGCTGAAGTCTATATCTACGTAAAGGAGATTAGGGCCTTGAAATTAAACGATTTTGAACGGTTGCAATTATTTTTCATCTCATATTTTTTCCATTTTAATAAATAAAGTCACCATGATATTTGTTTTAATGTTAACAAATTTTCAGATGCGCATGTATGTTGACGATAGCGGAGTTTGCTCCATCTTAAACATTACGGAACCTATGGAGGATCCCTGTGTGCCAGGTAATCAATCATTCCGTCTTTAAAAAGTCAAAACAAAACCAACAACGAATAAAGCACGCAGCTCACATGCGATATAGTCTAAGGTATCGAGTCGTTAAAGAGGTTTTCACAAAATCATAAACTGAAGAATCGTATAGATAAAGAAGAGAGGACGTGTTAGCCGTTGGTTTGAGAAGAAATAGGACTTTGAAAAAGGAAGTGGAAATTAATAGGTGTTCCGATGAAACTAATAAAGATCGTATTTTAAACATCAGTAAGGTATAATTCATCTAAACACGTATGCAATTAAAAATTCATTCTTTTAAACAAGTACTTTCGTAAGCTAATTAAGAGCCAAAAATAATTGAAAATATATTTAACTTATTTGGTCATGGTTTTTTTTTCTCTAAAATCGCAAGGATCGTGGAACTATATTTGGCGTTATTTCTATTCTCAGATTAAAATTATTGGAAACTGATTTTTTTAAAGAATCCAATTTCAAACGTCTCTCTTGTATTTAAATCAATAGTTCATATTTAGAGGATCTCTTTTCTCGTATCGAATCGGAGTTCAATTAACCTTGTTTGTTCCAAAACGTTTTGTAAACTATTCCTATTTTTAACCCAGCCAACGCCACGTACATGGGAGAGGTCAGGTTCGGCTATGGCACCGCATCCCTGGAGGTAAACACCTGGGAGTTCGAGAGAGCTTCTGGAAACAGCCGTATCCTGGTCAGACGCTCCTACACAAAGACCAGCTGCGTGCCTGTTATCGAGACTTATTATGGCACTGTCGATGGAGGTATGTCTTCAGTACAAGTCGACGACTAGACAAAAAGCTTGGCGTTTTGATCGATTGATTAGAATAGAAAAAAAAAATGTACTTTATTTACATAGACAGCGAAGATGGCTACAAGGGAAGTAACTTTCAAAATGTTTACTATTACGTATACTCTTTACGATTACTGCCCTTTGAAGAAAGCCATCATATTAATAAAAATTATATTATAATTATGTGACAATTTTCTTCAGGGTTCGATATTAGAATAACTTTTCAGAATTACACCTATGATGACAAAAAAATACAAACATGGTCAAGTCATTCATGATTTGTACTCCATTTTAGTACATACCTCAAGTGGGAGTAAGTCTTCTATGCATTAAAATTCAATACAAAAAGCTTAAATCGAACAGACAGGGGAGACTAATATCTTGTGGGGTGCCAAGTAGCGTAATGGGTTTTCCTTTTGGATGATAAGCCGCAGTTAAAAGGGTTAAATGTTTTCATATAAAAGTTTTAAGAGCAACCTAAAAGACATCAAATTTATCAAAACTCTTGCTATATCTTTCTTGATTTCGCGGTAAAAGGTTTTGTTGTTGCTTTTAAGTTCATTTAGTTTCTATACATCTCAAGATAAAATGTCTAAAGGGAATTAAACCATGGAGTTTTTATATAAATAACAATTATACGTTTTCAAATAATATTTATACGCTTTAACAATGTTTTTTTTGTGTCTAATCTATACTTAGCATCCACGGACGTTTCACACTTTTTCGTAAACTTCAAGCCTGGCATTGATAACCCAAGTGATCTTGTGGCCCCATCAGCTGTAGCTCAGTCTTACTGCAACGACTACACAGGACAGGTACGTTAAGGGATTAGACTCTCTATAATGTGAGGAACATAGAGTTGAGAAAAAAAAACCAACTGTTTTTTGGATGGGAAATACTCCTTGACGTTTCATACAAAAAACTGAATTTCAAATTCTGAAGAGCGTAATAGAATTAAAGTTGTTGCAAGGTAGCGTGAAGACCTCCTAACCACAGAAAAGAGACGCTAAATAAAGTAGTATAGGCATGACGTTAATTCAAACGGTATTGCCATATCTAAAGATTTACAAGACTTGCCAAGAGAACCATACTTGGAACCGTATAAAGAAAGAGAAAGAGAGGAAGGCAAAGAATGAGATGGGAGGCCAACATAACAGGTTGAGGAAGGAATACAAGAATTTTAAGCAGAGGAGATAGGGAAATGACGAGAGCAGTGCACACACAATTGCCCCAACTAAGAGGTAATAGAAAGCAATTGGATTTTTCCGCTTCACTTCTAACACACGTATAATAATCTACATAAAAAATACACTTTCACGATCTGTCAATAAAAAAACGGGTGAACCTTTGTCTAGTATAGGTCTTGAGTAAAATAAGTTTGATGAAAAAACAGAGTTTAGTACGTACATTAAAAACAGGAATTGGAGACATGGCTATAAAAGTAGGGGGTCTTAATTAACCGAATAAAAGCGGGAAGGAGAGAGGGGGGGGGGGGGGGGCGTGGTGGCACTGAGGTTAATGTGGCGGCGCAGAAGTTAATGTGTCGGCCTCACATGCATCAAGCCCTGTGTTTAAATCCGACTTGATCCACAAGCCTCTACATGTACTAGTTTTGTAAAGTCAGTATAATCTGACCAAGTTGAAGGTATTCCGCTCGGGGATTTCGTGGCCCTATTGATCTTTCTAGAGACCTACTATACCTACCTAGAAAGCATATCAATATTAATTTCATAGTTAATTAACGTTTTTTGGATTCTAAGGATAATGAAAACAGGCCTACTTTACAAACTCAAAGTTAAAAAAAATTACAATTTGCAGCTACTTTCATATAAAAAAAGCATGCGTTTTCTAATCATATTGATTTAACCGAATTCAGAATGTTTACTTAACATGTCTTCCATCATTTTGTCATTTTGAAAATGTTCTTTATTGATACTTTTCTCATATTTTTGTTTCCACAGAAACCAGTCGAAATCGTAGGGTGAAACCTTAAATTTTTTAAAAATTTACATCATGTTTTTGTAACAAAACAATCTCTCATTTTCATTATGATTTCATCATATTGCCCGCATAACTTTGTATTACTAATAAAAGCGCCATTAAAACGAGTATTCAGTGTTTTAATTGTCTGTTTTATTTTCTCTGTATGTGTTTGTCTGTATTAAATTGACATTGATTCAGACTTAAAATTGTATGTGTTTGCCTGTGTTAAATTGACATTGATACAGAATTAAAATGTACATGTACACGCCTCCATGTTTTATCATCCAATTTAATTCTCTTCTATGTTATCGATTTATCAATCTAAATACTCATATCATCATTCATTCCTCTACATCCAATTACCCTCACCATACTTCTGATTATACTGACTACCAAATCGAACAATAAAATCGCCTGTTTGATTAACGTATTTGTATTGTAACCTGTCCTGGCGTAGTTCAGTCTTCATTTAAAAAATAAACTCCTTAATTATGTCAATGATATTTTCTATTCCTAGTATGTGTTCAAACGATGGAGAATAGATCAAATGGTACGGCTAATAATATTTTAAAACATGAAAACTATGGACAAATCAGTCAATCATGAAATGTTTTAACCTTTTTATTATTAGACCTAACGACGAAAAACAACGTTTTTCTTTTTTTTTAAGTACTTAATTATCCAAAGTCCCGCGAATTCTTCAATCGCTAGGGGGTGTGTGGTGGTCCACCAGCAGGACGTGGTACTTTTAATTGGGAAGTACCCGGTTCGATTGCCGTTAGGGCTGCACTTTCCCATACTAGTCTTGTCATTAGGTATTCGTCCAATTTCGTTCCCTTATGGTTGGATTGGTGTCATTATGATGTGATCAGAGAATACAGAATACAATAGTCACAGTGTCCCCGCACTGGCGCGATGTGGCAGCACACAATATTGTGAGATGTTTGCCTAAGAGGTGCGTCTACAATGTAGTCTATAATTATAGTGCTGACGTTGGACGCAGGGCAACAATTTCAAATTCAACCGGCTGGTACAGAAGTCTACAAAACCTCTTCTCTGTCTGTGTCAAAAAAAGTGTAATTATCAGATGTTAGACTTGGGAAGTAAAAGGCAGGTAAAACTACCAGATTTTAGTCCTGGGACCCGCGCGCGACAAAACTAGTTGCTCACGATGGACGCTAAAAAACAACAATCCAATTGACTATTTTCAACAGAGCGAAGTTTACCAGCAGCAATATCTGCAAACATATTTTCTATCAGCCTTGATCAAGGTGGCACCTTTCACTCATGTTATGTCTAGGAGGCTCAAGTTAAAACGATTCCGGCACGATCTGGTTCTAGCAAAGACCTTCTTAAAACAGATACAGTGGACAGACTACTGACTTGGTGGTTACAAAGGATACCCTTGTGCTATGTTCAATATCAATATAGATGACAGACACAATAAATGCGAGAATAATAGTTTATAATGATGGACAAACATACCTCTAAAGGAATCTTCATTTTTCTATCAGCTTTTTCCCTCAGACCTTTACAATATATATGAGCAATATTTGAAAAATCAAACTCATTCCATTTCTTGCGTTGTCATGGAAATCTAGCAACAGAAATAGGAGACAGTTGTTTCTAGTTAGCACTATCGTCAGAATTTTTTAATTTGTACATATATAAAAATAGTATCATTGTTGATTGTACATATTAAATGTTTTGAGGGTATTGGTCGTTCTAAAATAATTTTGACAGCAAAAATTAAAAGTGCCCAATTCAAAATAGTAATAATTCAAACATAGTACAAATGTACAGAAAACAAAAAAAAGCAAAAGCAACCTTAAAAACAAAAACAAACAAACAGAAAACTCCAAAAGAAAACAACTTAAAATAAGAGTACCCTACGTTATAAAACCATCCTCAACACATTTTTATTTATTTTACATGTAATACATGTATTACGAAAATATAAATACATAATAAAATTAAGACACTTTCATCATAGCTTAGACAACAGTGTATCAACACAACTTCAGTATCTGATTGCTAGTTATAAAACAATGGTTGCCGAGTGCTGATTCGTCTTGTGTGTCCTCGTGACAGATTTAGAGTTCAACTCTATCAAATCGACATGCACACAATGCGTTCAAGAGAATCCCTCCGTCTCTGACTTTATAATAAGATAACTCAAGATGATTGCCTGAAAAAAAAAGAAAGAAAAGTGTACATTTTATGTATTTGGTAGTACATTTTGATAATACAGACAGCAGATCGAGAATTTTAAAGATATGTCTATTTACATACTGTGGCACTGAAACAAATTAAACGATGTATGCATTGGTTATACATTAGGTCATAGCAGGAATTTGAGTATTCCTGTACAAGAAGATATTTTCAATCTTATTGCAGCAATCTTATTCAGAATAATATAATCCTTAGTGATCGTACACACCAAGAGCAGTTGAGCTCAGCAATAGCTGCACAGTAGCTGAGCCATGTTAAATCCTAGTAATAATAATAATACATACGCCGTTCGCATCAAAAGCGGTGCAATGCTAGCAGTGAGCAGTAATAAAATTAATATTCCTGAATTTAGTACCGCTCAAGGAGTCAACAAATAGATTCTATAACTGGACGCTTTGAACAGTAAGTTTTAAATACTGATACTACAGGTATTTATATATTGGAAGCGTTTAGGTTCGCAAACTCGCCTACCTATGCAAAATGCATAGGTAGGCGAGGTGTTCTATTTTTAGTAACAAAAAATTACGAGTCCATGACGCGAGTCTCTCAGACCCACACCGATTCCGTCAAGCGGAACGAAGTACATTCACGGTCGTCATATGACAGACCCTTTTCATTGACGCTTAAACTTAGAGCAATTAACTGAGAGAGAATTCCCGGAAAGTTTTATTGAAGTTGCGCATTTTATGCTTTCAAAAGAAATAAGTGCATATAAATATGATGCAGATTTAAATGGTATAGGCACCATTGTGACCCATTGAATGAATGTGTCTCACTACGTATTAGGGTTTTGCGTCTCCATAAGTCTCTTTTGTTTAAGCGTCTTATACGGCGTGGAAATGCGTATATTAAACTCTATGTGGTTTACTGTCTTCTAAGATCTCTTAAAGAAGCCACTCATTGACAAAAATCACACAGCTAGGTAATCCATTAAGTTGGGGTTTTCTCTATCTATCTATCTCTCTCTCTCTGACTCTTGGCCACGATAAATAGCTCCACCAACTGTACCGACTGCAAGCGGGACGGTGGGGTGTAGGTGGGTGGGGCCGAAGGAGCTCAAGTGGTAGAGCTTTAGTTTCCAGATAGGAAGGTCCGCGGTTCCCATCCCGCTGGTTGAGTCGGTGTCAGTATAATGTGATCGTCTGAGACAGGAGTCATAGTATCCCCGCCCTGTTCGGTGAAAATAATCCCCATCCCATACTGAGCTAGCCAGGCGTTAGAAGATAAAATTTTTATCTTTAAATTTGCTATTGGTTGAAAGTAAATACCTTTAGAAGTTAACGTACATTATTGAACTAATTACTATAAATACAACAATTCCTTTTTTCTTTTTTAATACAAACTGATTTTTGTAAGACAGTGAATTCCATATTATTTACTTACTTTTCATTTTTTATTAATCTTTAAATGATTTTCCTTAATATTATGTATTTTTACCCATGTTTTGATTTTCAGGCAAGCATCAACAACGTAGGCAGACAACTCAAACCTATATGGTGGATTCATATCATCTTTTTGTCATTGAAATCCTCTTTTTTCTTTAACCTTGAACCGTTTTCTGAAAAAAAATTATTGAACAATTAAAAACAAGCAGTGTTAATTATTCCTTGTCACTCCCGATAGATTTGTTTATTTGTGTTTGTTTTCTTTGAATACATAATTTTGAAGTCCGTGTATTCTTTAACAATGTATTTTCAAAATCTGGGGCTTCACCAATAAAATGAACAGAAAACAAAACACAAATGATTACTCGAAGCAATATATGAAAGGTATGTTGAAGTTACTATTGTAATTAGTTTTCTCTATGTCAACACTCGTAAGTTTACCTGAACCTTTACCATTTTTTTTTCAAATATCAAGCCATTTGTTTTTGTTCTCACTTTCTCACTCCGTCACCCTTTAGTCTGTTCTGTTGCTTATGGTCTCTCTCTGTCTCACTCTCTCTTTCTTGATATCTCTCTCCCTTATCTCTGTATGTCTGTCTATCTGTGTACCTTTCTGTCACTCTATGTGTCTATGTCTGTGTGTCTGTCTCTGCCGCTCTCTCTCTGACGCTCTCTCTCTCTCTCTCTCTCTCTCTCTCTCTCTCTTTCTTTCTCTCAACCTTTATTTCTTTGTCTCTTTCTGTTTGTCTGTCTGTTTGTCTGTCTGTCTGTCTGTCTGTCTCTGTCTCTGTCTCTCTCTGTCTCTCTCTCACTCTCTCTCCCTCCCTTTTTTGCCTCTGTCTCTATTGCCTCCGCCCACGCTCTCTCTATCTGTCTATCCTGTACCACTACTTAAAGGAACCTTGAAAAATAGTGTACAAGTAAAAATATGGACAGAAAGACTTTATGCTGACAAAAAGGGTATTTTATTTAATATAATGGACTGAAAGAGAATAAAACGGGCATTAAGAACATTTTAGGAGGTGTGTAATTTAAAATCCTTGAGTCATTAAGGGAATTAACATGTCATCCTCGATTGTTCAGGAAAATTTGATTATGGAAAAAAACAACAGGTATTTAAAAACATTATAGCCTTTGAAAATGTATAATAACGTAGTAATGTAAAGAAAAAACGTGTGGTATTCCCTTTGTTTCACTTTTCATTCTTTTATTTTTGCTTCCTATCCTTCAAACACGGCCTTGTAAATCCAGCAGCTTTAATGGTAGTCACAATAATTGGCTAAACTGGCCTCGAACAATCTTATTATTTTGTCTCTTTTTGTGTAGGTCTATAGAGTAAGATTCCTTCCAACTCAGCGACGAACGGACAGGTCTTCCCAGAGTTGACCCGGAAGTGTAGCCCAACACTGACGCTAATGCGCGGCAGTCATTTAGTCGGGAAGCAATCTTGTTCCGGAGCAACAGGGCGGAGGTTATGTCGGATTACCGCCCGTCCTGTCATTTGTGGCTGAACGGAGAGTTAGAAAAGGGGAAACCACCCACTGCGCAAAATGAGTGAAATCAGTAATAATGGCACCCAGGTGGACAGTTTAATCTACGTACAAATTATTGTTAAGTAAAACAAAGAAAAATAAATTCCGCCACTGCATGATGAAAAAGGACATGCATACTTTATCCTCTAAACTATTATTATTATTATTATTATTATTATTATTATTATTATT
>RQTK01000787.1:24806-41684 GCA_003991915.1 Elysia chlorotica | reverse complement strand
TTATAGGGAAAATGTTAATAACAATATCAAAAGTGAATACAAAATAGGAATATGTAGTAATATCTTCATGGACACGTTGCGAAGAGTGGTCTCTATCGGTAATTGATTAAAATAAGTTAATGCCTTTATTAAAAGCGAGCAAATGTTTGGAAATATGATTCTCTTTTAGTACTTAAAACGATTGACCGCCTTGATTTCGATTTAATAGCGTTGTAGAGTTGTTGCTTTTTTGTTTAGTCCTAATTATTTTTTTTAATTAATTTTTTTAATATAGGGACATTGGTTATGAATTGTTCAGTTCTGCGTCCTAAAACGTTTATCTGTTCATCGGCTTTTACAATTTCGATGACATAAAAGGCAAATTAACCAAAAATAATTGTTGAGGTATGAAAATATGGTTCAAAGTAGAACATCATTGCTTGAATGTTCTATAATTTTTATCAAACATATTCATCATTTCTAATAATAAACAATTTATGGGGTGTATTAAAAATCTTTCATTGGTTGATTGTTATAGGGGTGTGATAACAGCCCCCGTTTTTCAATATCGTTATTATGTTTGATAGGCATACATGTATTTAATATCTTTCCCTGACCTTATTACGAACAATATGATTAGTTTAGGATTCACAGACGGTAATTGTATAGTCAAAGTATAAAAATCGCTCTATTTCAGGAAGCTTTACAGTACATGTTTTGCCTGATCTAGGTTGATCATTGACCATCATGTTTGTTTCTACAACATGCGACATTAGACGCAACTTGGATAATTTCTGGTCCTAAATCGCTGTCACAGCTGATTTGGCTAACTATTTATGAGGTTTCCGTGACCTATTGGTCACGTATGAAAAATGAAACAAGATCACCAAAGATGTTTTCCCTGTTTAATGCGGGTGAACAATCATGTTTTATAGTCATAGGTCATACTATTATAATAATAGGATGATAATTACCGACCTGCTTTTTTTAACAATAGGTTCCCGTCTACCGGTCCATTTTCTTCAACTACGTGTTTAATTATCATCTCATTGAATTTCACAACAATTTTTTAACATCAGTTTCATAACGTTTATAGCAGCTCAGTCTGCTCTTGATGTGGTTTGCAAGAAAAGACCAACATTTCAAATAGTTAACATCGAAACTCTGTCTTGGAAAGAAAAAAAAAGCCTTATTGCCATATAATTTTCTCATTCTCTTTAACACATTTGCAAACTTGTGTAAGGCCTTGATTAATTAATCTCCAGTTGTTATCTAGGTGGATGATATGCAGGGATTAAAAATGCCTCAATAGTTTAAAAACATCCTTTGTTTTTACTATGGATCGCTCTGAAAATTTAATCAAGCAAGGTAAATTTATGCAATACACACGTTTTCTACTATATTTATGTTTTGATGAGAGTATGGCCCTTTTTTGTTTAAAATTGTATCAATAACTTTCTTGTTTTCGACTACCGACAACCAGCTATCAAAGTGCGCATTTATACAGAAACGCATATAATTTAAGTTTATATAATTAAAGTATAAAAGAGTATACACTTTGTTGTGTCTTGATAGTTAGAGCTTAAAAGTCGTAAATGATATTTAAAAGCCAGACTTAAACAAACCTAAAATCAATATCACATGCAGTTGGGGGCAGGTATGAATGGAAGTAACGCAACTTTGCTGATGTAAGCCATACTTTTTTATCATCCATCAAAACTGATTATTATGGTTAAAACAGACATTCACAGTGATCGTTATCTAAAAAGAGATAAACAAGTTGCACTCAATAAGACATCAAAGTGACGATAAGCAACAAAAAAAAAAACCTCGAGAGAAGATAAGCATTGACAAATGAATGTGATACAAACTAATAGAAATTATCAACCTCAGATTATTTATCAACAACTCGTCACATGCATTGGCTTCACATGAAAGGAACGTTTATCTCAACAATTGATCTTACAAAAAAGACAATAATCAGGTTCTAAAAATAGAGAAAAAAAAACAATATATAAAATTATTACCGTAAAGTTGAATAACCATTTTTCCATACATTTCTGTTACATTTTTTTTTATTTCCCATGAATTATACTTTGCACAGTCCAAGGTTTTGAAAGCGAACTTTGAAATTCTCCATTCATAAGATGCAGCATACTTTAACTTGTCCTATGAATTATTGCTTCGCTCAATTTTAGTTTGAAACAGACCATGCACGGATCTTTGTTATCATAAAGAGCCAGGACACCGGCTTAAGAAATCTATCTAAACAAAACTGTGTCGCAGAATTTTTTTTATGATCGAATGAAACATTTCGTATAAATAATTGAAAACATAAAAAAACAGTGTTGTAATTATTTCCAACTAAAAGAATAATGAGCAAAACATTTAAACCAAGCAACAAAGAAGACTCTGCAGACTTTATGGGACCAATATTACAAAATTGTATCTAAACTGCAACTGCATATCAGCGTATATTTTCTTAAAAAGAGAAGAAAATACAGCTTGTAGAAGTTCCTCTATATCCTCTCTCTCTCTCTCTCTCTCTCTCTCTCCCTCTCTCTTTCTTTCTCTGTCTCTCTGTCTCTCTCTCTCTCTCTCTCTCTCTCTCTCTCTCTCTCTCTCTCTCTACCTATCGCTCACTCCTATCAACATCTTTTCCACAGAAATGTTTTGTCTGTGTATTGATTATGTTCAAAATGTAATTAAAACAAAACGACTCAGATTCCTCTAATACATAAATACGATAAAGCAGCAGTTTTTTGTGCCTTTTCATTAAGCTCATTTACCCTGGTGCATTATCTTTTTTTTACTGTTACCTTAAGGAAATATAGTAATTAATATGGGTTACCTCCAAGGATTATTAAACTAACAAAATTAAACTATCAATTGGATATTTCGTTAACCGAATCACACATAACCAGAAACCGGTATTTCATTAACCTTAACACTCCAGTCTAGCAAAGGATATTTATTTTTTAATCTGACTATTCCATAGAATCAACTTGTATCGCTTTCACGTAGCAATGCGTTTTTTTTCTTTCTATCTAGCTATAGCGATTTAGCAAAGCATTTCATTTTCACTTACCTTACCAAACTTAACTATCTAAAGATAGTTAATTTACCCAAGCATACTAGACTACCTGTGGGGGGCGTGGTGGCCCTGTGGTAGAACATCGGCTTCCGACGTAAAATGATTGGATTCGAGCCCTGGCGATTGCGTTCCCTACTGGTTGGGTCGGTGTCAGTTTAATGTGACTGGCTGAGACAAGAGTCATGGTATCCCCGTCCTGTCTCGTGTGTGGCATAACATAAATTGTCAGACGTCAGTCTTGGGGCTCGTCCACTATATAGCCTATATTGTGCTGATGTTGAACGTTAAACCAATTCAAAAGAAAATAAAAAGATTCGACTACCTGTAAATAATTCCGTTCAGTTTATTAATGAAACAACTACTCCTCTAAATTAATGCTCGATGGTCATTTCAATGATTTGTTTTTTTCATTGACAAAGTATTTCCAATGACTAATAAGAGCCCTATCGACTGTCTGAATCTCGTCTACGCTATCACCATACACCACGCTGACTTCAGTCACGGGGATGATCTCTATCGACCTGAAAACTAACATAAGAATGAGACCTTAAATACAGCGATGAAGAGCAGACATGTTAATTAAATTCATAAACAATTAAAACTTCTAAAAATTGTTGCACAGTTGTTAGCGATATGTGTGCAAACACTTCACGTTCTATGTGTAGAAAATGCCATCTGGGTTTAAAAATGTTGTTTAATATGACTTGAATATGAAATGACATAGAACGCTTGAGGTTAGAAAAAGAGCCTTACAATTATTGATTTAAAATGATAGATGATGTCAGGTTTGAAATATGATTGCTGTGATCACTATGATCGTAAAAAAACCGTGGCTATTACCCACATCTTCGTCATTGGAGAATGCACTGCAATCGTCCCTTATCATAATCTTTCAATATCATTACCTTTTTTTTTTATTATTGCCAGCATATCGATACTCATTTAGTTCTCTTGATTTTTGTCAGTAGGTTTTTCTAAAAACGCGGAGACGGGCAGTTTGTTTCGTTTTTTGTTTGTTTTCCAAGGACCTTTTATTTTATTCCAGTTTTTGTACTCCTCGTGCTATAGTACTGCTATAGTCAGCATAGCACTGCGTTTTCACTTTCTTCATTAACCGTAGAGATTATTAGGACTTCAGCTAAGCAGATATCAATGTTATATAGTTGAAATGCGCAGAGTAAGTGTAAGCGAGTCTAAACCTTTCATTTAGTTCAATGTTTACTATATATCTCAATACAAAATTCAACAATTCAACCCTCACATCTTCTCTTTTAATGGACCGTATTATTATTGTCACACAGCATTGAACATTATCACAGTATGCCGGATGTAATGGGAACAATGTATTAATATAAGGGGACGAGGCTAGACTGAGGTTATCTATAATTGTACGTGTAACTTTAAAGTAAAAAAAAAAAGATATGTTGCCTTATCCAGTGCGTTCTCACACTGGTAGAACGCCAACAGCCTTCACTGGTCGAAATAAATCCGCTCTTACTTGTAGTTTTGTTCTGTTTTGTAATGTCAGCTAAGCTATTTTCATACCAAAGCAAACTTCTAACTTTACACTAAATTATTTCCTTGTCTTTCTAATCTATTAGTATCGCTATCCCGCCGTCAGAAATGCCCCCAAAAACCTTGGTTGGGTTAACTCAGTTCTACATACTTCAGTTAGGGATACATTAGTAAACTATGTCATAGGGCTACGTAAAATTTATTCTAGAAACAAAATTAGCAATGATAGGCCAAGTTTTGGGAATGTAGCCTAACAAAATGATGCCATAAATGAGATTTGTGCGTTTGAGCAATAGAAGAGAGGGTATGAACTCAATGCGAAGTCAGACTCCATTATTTGAGTAGGTCAGGGGGCCAATGGTGATACGTCCCTCGCAACCGAAACATCTCCTTGTGGCATCGTCTGCGGTTTCAGAGATTACAGACTGAGACCTGGAGCTCCCATCGGGCCCTCATTAGTCCTGTCATCCTGTCAACTGGCATCGCCGCCGATCTAGCTGACCAGGCATCTGCTCTCGTGGAAACTAGGTCAGTAGGTCATTCTGGTCTGATGGAGGAGGTTCAATGGTATTAGCTGGGGATTTGATATTAGAACTGTCAACCCAATTAACCATAAAATGGGCATTTTAGTAAAATAAGTCTAGGGCAATGTGTACACATAGGCGCACGCCTTTTTGAGAAAGTTTGGCAGGTTTGATATATCATAGTCTCACGTTATGTCACCCCTTTCCATTTTAAGAATGACTGCTGTCCAAAACTTTAGTGGGTTTAGCAATTCGTGTATCTGGGAAAGGAGATTTCATGAATGTGAAGCTGAGTTGGGAGGGATTTTTTCGCTTTTTCAGAATCAACCTAAATTTTAGATAGGAGGGATTATCACCATCTTTGGATATTTTGATTGTTTCTTAATAAAGGTTACCAGGATACCGCTCCGAATAAAAGACTGGTGTGAGATGAAGTTATTTTTGAGATTGTAAAAAAATGCATCCTCAGAAATGTATTTGCTTAGTTACCCTCTCTCTATCTCAATCTGCTTGACTGATGCGGAAATATTTTTTCCTGGCACCCGGGGAAGAGGGGGACGGGTATCGAAATGCATCTGCAGAAAAAGCATCGGATGGGTTAACATTTTGCACCTAATAATTCATAAAATCGCTCTTCAAATTTCTTTCATTCTCGAAGCATCAGACATATAACTAGGCTTGATGATGCATCTTTGTATACGATGGACTGTTTCATAAAAATGAAACTTTTGAGCATGCTTTATATGGATGATTGCATTTGTAATATTATAAATATAAGTATCATTAGTTTGGCGTCATACAGAGTTCATTCTTGAGACTACAACTCATGCACCCTCACGGGCTTGCAATAATCATTAACAATAAAGAGCAGGTCGAACATGATTCATGTTTGCTAAAAAAGTGCAACATCTTTTTGTAATGGTACTATTCTTCCCCATAATAAATTATACCGAAGATTATCTATGTCGCAGACAAAAAAAACAACTGATCATGAACACTGTAGCTTCACGTCAGCTTTTTTTTTCAAATCTATCTGCACTCAGTTTATTAGAAAGTAATATTGCCTTAGGTCTTGAAATAAGTTATTTTCATTATAACAAATTTACCCCTGTCTTTAATGCCTCGATCTTTTATTAGACATTAACTGGGTTAATAGAGGTATATTGACAAATAACTTGATGCTTACTTGTATGACTCAATATGTATAATGATAGTTTAGAGTTAAACCGAATAACCGACATGAGTGACATTTTTAACATTGTATGGTTACCCATATCTATCAATATTTCAATAGAAAGCAAATGACTAAATAAGAGGAAGTAATTGTTTTGACAACAAATTAGATAGGCATTTCAATTACTTGTCCTTATTAAAATTGCTTTTTAAGGTAAAAACATAACATTATCCAATTAAGTACACTGTAGCTTTGATAACGACATGTCTGGATTTAAAAATATTGATTTCAGTTTAATGAAAAGGTTACCAGTTTATTTAAATATATTCAAGAGTGATATTGCACTGATTAATAGAGTTTCGTAAACATCTATCGATCAGTTTTATTGAAATGATTAGTTTCTAATGAAAGAAACTAATTTGAAACTCAGAACAATATCTCAGACAAACAGTTTTAGAAAGCTCTGGCATACACTTACTAGTTGAACTATGTATACAATACATAGCCTTGACTGTCTAACTTTGTCTTCAAAATTTTGAAATACAAGAATCGCATGATGACATCAGAAAAGAGATATCATAAAAAACAACAACTAATGTAGAAATTCGCCAGGTGTGACTAGTACCGCGACAGTTGAATAACGTCCCTGGGCTCGAAGGATATTACAGGTTTTACGAATCCACACTATGAAAACGCAGGACATAATTAGGCCCTTATCACAATCGCTTAGTTGCTATGAGAGTGTAGGATAGAGCTATGAATTAAGGCTATTGCAAATCAGCAGATTTCCTTACTTATCGTCTCCGGCTTCCCTATTGGCCTTGTTGTCGCAAGGACTTTAATATGAAACGTTATCGACTTTGCTGCATGATTAGTGTAGCTATTGAATGTCGTCCCCATGCGGTCAGTAATCCTATTAACCACAAGTAATTCAATTTTTCCAGCTGTGAAGTTGGACGCTCCTCTTGCTCAATCATCACTTAATAGATTTGAATTACCCCTCAGATTAGTCATATGTTTGAGCTAGGTATGCTTTGAAGTATGGTTATCGATACTTCTGGCTCTCCGTTCATGAAACTAAATTAAATATACAAATATGTTGGAAACGAATCAAAATGCCGATCAAAAAAAGTAGCCTCAGGCATGTGAATGAATGTGAAAGTTCGTATTTGTATTGAATTCTATTAAAGTTTACTATTTGTAAAGTTTTTGGTATTCAATATAGTAGGGTTAGCCTGCAGTAGTTTGGTTATTCATTGAACTAAATGATAAACAAAACTATTAAGTCGTTCCTCATGTAAGTGAGTGATGTCATCACTCCAATTTTCATGCCATATAGAATCCTTTCTCTATTTGCCCTTCTGTTCCCTCCGAGTATTACTATTAATCCCCTTGTAGTTCTAGAGTCTAACAAAGGCAGGAACAAAGGAGTTCCTACATCTCTCTGTTCTAGAAAAGGGTTGCATGACCTTATTACTTCTAGAAGAACAAAACATTTCGTCACAAAGTTTCTGCCTTTGCATTTATAACATTTTATTACTTTTGTCCTCTTTTTCATTGCCACACCCCAGCATTTTATTCCATCTATAACTGTATTTTCGATCAAAGAGACATAGACACGAATCAGAATGGTTTGATTCAGTTTAAAAGATATCAAATTCCGCATTTTAAATTCAAATTGTTGAGAACCCACGGAATTCATAGGCGTTATGAGAATGGCAAAACTGACGGATTACAAAATCAATGAATTTGAAGTATGCTTAAACTAAAAAATCATGTTTCTTCAGAACCCATACTTGTAGCAATTAAAAATATTTGCACAAAGATATGCCTAGCTATGAGATACTCTCCTTTTAAATGTTTGATTTGATTTATTTTTCGTTTTTGCATTTATTTCTATTTTTACTCTTTTGTTGAATTCTTTGCTTAGCTCTATTATTTAGGACTTATCATATTCACGCAGATTCAATTTGTCCATTTGTCATTGATTTTGAAATCAACATAGATTTATTGTTATACATTTTCTGCACTGTCCTTTTCATTTGCCAATATGGCGTGGTTATGTAACTTCTCTCTAAAGTCTATTACATTCTCTTTAGAAGGAATGTAATAGTTTATCTAAAAACTAATTACAAGTCACAGTATTTTCGATTAGAGAGTATGTCGATTTCGGACTGCGAGATTGTTTTCACACACCGCTTTTAAACCATTTAAACACATTGGTGAACACGTTACATGCAGTTAAAACTACATCATTTACATTATTACTAATAACAAACCATTGCTACCGTTCTTCAGAAAAGAGGACAATGACTTTTTAAAAATATAGAGAAAACTGACATTTACAAAGGGGTGAGGGGATGGAAACTTAGTGTTCAGTTTATGTGCGCTATATGTTTTGAAACATTAATATCGGTAGTGATTTGCAGCAACGCGTTTCATATCTTTATCGAAGATATGGTCGTCGTCGGAAAATATCTCTTTTAAAAATAAATTGGGTTTTTGCACAACTTAAAATCGTAGCCTGTCTCAGCATATATCACTATCTGCAATAACGGAGCTTTTAGCGCAAGAGAACTCGACTGGTAAAGGAATCTGCACCGTGTCCAATCATACCATTGTCCTATAATTACGGAGCAAATAATGAGAGTCTAAAAATATAGCCTAAAGAAAGCGTTAAAGTCTTATTTATCGTTAAGTCCGTAATGTAAAAAAAGCAGTAAAATAATGGTGAACCAAATCCGAAAGCAATTTTACCTAATAGTAGAATAAAATACTGTGAGTTTGGGCAGAAATACCGAAAAAAATGTTACCATTATTATGTAAACATCAGATCGCTTAAGTCAATCCGTACTTAAGGAGGAGGCCACCAGTTTTACCAATCTAAAAAAGGCGAGTATAGTGCTGCTGTTGGACGTTAAATCAACCCAACCCAACCCGTACTTAAGGAGGAGGCCACTAGTTTTACCAGTCAAAAAAAGGCGAGATTGTGACCTGACCTAACATTGTGAACCGGCACAACTGTAGCTCATAAAAAATTATAATACAAGTACTATTCTGACCTCAATGCTTTTCACATGTATCGCTGACCAAACCCTTTAGGTCATAGCCTATTTTTTTTATGAAGGACCTCTCAGAATAATTTTCTTCTGTTTCATTATTCCACACTGAAGCAATGAGAGTGTTCTTTCTCATTTACAACTTATAAGTGTATACTTGTTTTTTACCTTATCAATCTCTCATATCTATGACTTCAAATCAAAGCTCTCTCCAAGATAAGTATTGTGTAAAGCGACAACAAGAAACTATTATAGCTAATTAATGCAGTGATCGCTGTAATATAAATACATTATATAGGGAGAGCCTGCTGTATATGCGGCCAAACCACGGGCAATGTGAAGGGGAAACTTCCGCCAATACTGTGTCCGCCCTCATCCGTTTAGAAAACAGCTAATTAATAAATAAAAAAGAATAAAAACAACCAATAAAGCAAACAACTAATCTATTTTCAAACAATTTTTAAAATAAAAACATTTGTTTATTTTTTGTATTTTCCCCGTTTTCACTTTTTTTCTTACTTTTCTCAAAGATAAATTTGTTATTATAGTTTTTTTTTTTAATCGACAGTGCTTGAAAAAGAAATTACATATTGTTAAAAAAGAAATTATATAAGACAGCCTAGTGATAAAATTGATGTCCAGTTGACAAAACTACGATGACAGCGGCAGCGGTAGCAGCAGTACATTACATCACGTTGCGGCAACAGTTATAATTATAGTAGTAGTATTAGTGGAAGTAGCAGCAGCAGCAGCAGCAGTAGTAGTAGTAGTGATAGTATTATGATACAGAGAAGCAGGCCAACAACTATAGAGGCTTTAACAGACGGAGCTAGACCTAGGGGCCAAATAATGATGCTAGCGACTGAGGGAATAAGGTGAAAATAGGTTAGAAGGGACAGCCACAAACCTAGGTCTAGCTGAGACCAACAGATAAGACAAATAGGGTGGTTAAGCACACTGGTCTTCGCCTTGGCAAGGCGATGGGTGCCGAGTAGAAGGTGCGGGTTCGATCCCCGTCCATGTCATCAGTCTAAAAATGTGTCTTTGTCTACTTGTCTTATCTGTTGGTCTCAGCTAGACCTAGGTTTGTGGCTGTCCCTTCTAACCTAGTAGTAGTAGTAGTAGTAGTAGTAGTAGTAGTAGTAGTAGTAGTAGTAGTAGTAGTAGTAGTAGTAGTAGTAGTAGTAGTAGTAGTAGTAGTAGTAGTAGTAGTAGTAGTAGTAGTAGTAGTAGTAGTAGTAGTAGTAGTAGTAGTAGTAGCAGCAGCAGCAGCAACAGAGTACTAGTACAAGTAGCAACATCAATAGTAAATATTATTACTGTTATTGTGTCTATGCAAGTAGATCTTACTCTTATTTTTGTTTCATTTACTTTTGGTGCTAAGATTGGTGAACGAATAGTTAAATCTTCACGTATAGCGTTTACTTTTAACGCACTTCTTATGAACATGTCAATACCAGTTAAAAGAAGGATCGAATAATATGCAAATAAAATGCAGCCATCAAGAAATGTGTCACTGAGGTTTTAGTTGCATTAGAGAACACCAGCTAGTGTTGAGATGTTTTTTTTAATGTTATCCTATGATAAATTGTGTTCTATATATAGACATGCACTAAGTTTGGATAACCTTGAGAATTGCTTGCCCTCAATGTAGAAACAGACAAAAAAAATCGAAAGATGTCTCTTTTATAGCATTTTTTAAAGTTTTTATCGCCAAAGAGGTAGAGAATAAGAAAGCGTGTGTGTGAGTGTGTGCGTCTGTGTGTGTGTGTGTGTGTGTTACATAGAGACATAGATACAGAGAGTTTGATAGACATGGAGTCAGAAACAGAGATAGGCAGAAAGAAAGACAAATATAGATAGATAGGGATGGAATGAAAGAACTGGAAGGAGCTGGATAAGAATTGTTTTAAAGTCCAATGTCAGCAATATGTGTGTTTATTGTGGACGGGCCTCAAGACCGACGTCTGACAATTTTAAGTGCAGCCACATGCGCGTTAGGGCGGGGATACCATGACTACTGTCTCAGCCGGTCAGATTATACTGACACCGACCTAACCGATCACAGTGACGAAATTGGACAAATAAATCTGCTGATCGTGGGATTCGCACCTCGGCCGCCGTTCTGGACACCAACGCTCTACCACTTGACCCAGTTCAGTCCAGGAACGAACAGGATAGAGAGAGGGAGAATACAGAGAGCGAGAGAGTGCGAGAGAGATAAACAGACAGAAAGAATATAGAGACAGACAGGTAGACAGAGAAAGAGAGAGAGAGAGAGAGAGAGAGAGAGAGAGAGAGAGAGAGAGAGAGAGAGAGAGAAAGAGAGAGAGAGCGAGAGAACGATATAGTAAAGTGTGAAGCATATTATGTCATAGGTTAGAAATGATTGTTTCAAAAAACTGAAAACTCTGCTTATGCTAAGTATTGATTTAAATCATACTCTTAAGAGCAATTAGATCGGCTAGGATATTAAAATCATCTCGTGATATATTAATCTTTTTGGTTCGAATACAGTTTTGTGTCCCTTTTTTGCTAAGTATTGATTCAAATCATACTATTAAGAGTAGGCCTACTTAGAATGGCTAGGATATTAAAATTATCTCGTGATATATTAATTTTTTTTGGTTCGAATACAGTTTTGTGTTAGTTTTATACAATACATATATTGCATCTTTCTGAAACAGCAAAGAAAGTCTTTGGTTTACAATGATTATTTTGTTTCGTTTTTTTCTGTTTCGGTGAGAGTCTTTACTATCTTACGGATGAATAAGCGTGTTACATTGACTAAATAGAATATCACTGGATTGTTATGATTTTCTTGGTCGACGTAGTTAGAGTCTTGTATTGTGTCTACGTTGATTTCGCCCGCTCAAGAGGCCTTATTAAAGTCCTCTCACGTCACTTCTGATTCTCATCATTACGTCTCTCTTTTTTTTAATGAGATAGAACATTTTTCTTCGACAAGTGCAACCTTACAAATGACAATATTATTAAGACGATCATTGGTTTGTTCTTAAAAACATTCTTTTCTTTAAAGCTGACTTGAGGTGTTTTTGACATAGTTTATGTACATTTTGATAGAAGAAGCGACATGTAATTTAGAATGTCGATATGATATTTTGTTAATATTTTTAATGTACAGTGATATGGTGATAGAAATAAATACTCTATTGTAAAACATGACAGATCCTGTTCTAAAATACCAATTCTCATAGTGTTACTGGTTGTTGTAACCCTGAGAAATGCATAGGCAACACATATTTCCGCATTAGTTGACAAGCTATATTTTAAATAATGAATTAAATGATTCCTTAGAATGTGATACCATCATTTTAACTTCAAATTTGTCCTAAACAGATACAACAACATTGGATAAAAAGTACACGATTTGCAATAGATATCGATTTTATGAGGTTGAGAGTACATGTACTGCGGAGAGTGTTTTGAAAATTAAGTAACACATTGTCACTAATTCACAAAAACAATATAATGTATTATTATTTATGCGTAATGTGTAATGCTCGGACCTCACTATGTATATTTTGTTAGATTACCTGCGATAGTACCCAATTTAAAAGTATCATGTTTTTTTCCCGATGTACAAGACTCAATCCACGCTGTTTTATTTATATCATTCGAAGGTTTATTCAGTCTTTTTCAGCTTAAAGAATGAAAAAAAATCTAAATGAAAAGAAAGCCTGCCTGATTTTACCTACTACTCAGCAGCGTTGATATTCTTAGCTTTTCCATTGTAAGTGCAAATAAATATCTGATTCGCATCTATTACAGTATGATTGACAATGTCTGTTTGTTGTTGCTTTTTTCTAATGTATACTTTAGCCACGATTTAGTGACATTTGATTTACAGTAAACACTAACAAAATAAGATAACTTATTTAAAAGCAGTCTGGCAAGACTTTTGAAAAAAGATATTAAAGTCTTACGAATTCAGTCTTTAGTGTACACAAGCACACACACACACACACACACACACACACACATGTACAAAAAAAATAGAGAAACTTATGGCTTTCATTGAGAAAACCAGTAACACAGTGAAAACCAGATAACTGCTTCTTATTCAAATAGTTCCGTATGCCTCATTATTGATAAATTTTCTTGAACTGTAGATTTTTCTAACCTCGAAAAATCCTTGTTTTTACGCTTTTTATGGTTTATATATGTTGTCAACACCATGAAACTATTTGTTTGCTTCTTTATATTCCCTTCCTCTTCCTCGCTAATCTTTAATCTTTTACTTCCTTAACAGTGCCAATGCTCTATCTTCCCGTTATAGTTTAAACCTACATCTTTAACTTCCAAAAACACTAAACTTCCTGCACACAAACCCATTTTTGTCCTACTTCCCACAGCATTGTTACTCGACCATTTGATGTATCTCCCGTTTGCGAATTCCCAATACAGTTCATCTTTCCAGCACATGTCGGGTTCTTGCCTAGAAGATGCGCTAAACACGAAAACGGCCTGTGAAGAAGACAAGACAACATGCCTCTGTTTAACGCAAAACAATGGGGCTTCCTCTCAAAATGGCAGCGCTTGTCCTCCGTCCATGTCAGAGAAAGGTGCCCACAGGAACAGGGCATCTTTGCTGTCACTGGTCAGCCAGGAGAGGTCTTGCGTCAACGGGTCCCATAGCACAACAATGACGGCAGGTCGTAGTAGTTGTAGTGGGGTTGGTTTAACGTCCAATGTCAGCGTTATATGACTATATTGTGGACGGCCCCGAAACACTGATGTCTAACAATTTTATGCACTGCAAAACACGAGACAGGGCGGGGATACCATGACTCCTATCTTAGCTGGTCACATTAAACTGACACCGACTCAACGAATAGGGTGCGAAATCACCAGGGTTTGAAACACGGACCTCCTGCTTTGTGAGCCGATTTTCTACTCCAGGGCTTACGGGCCCCCCAAGACGGCCGATAAAGGAATCTCTACTGGGGTCCAATCAGAGACTTACCTTAAGTGAAAAGTTTCACATAAAGATCTTACAGTTAATTATTATAGGGGAATATAGCATGACGCGCACTCAATCTAATTCTTTATTGCAATTAAGGCGGTTGAACTATGTTCAGACTGAATTTTTTTACTAAAGTTTAAAGTAGGAAACAACGGCCTTAATTATGTTGAACCATACAAGCAAAATCCTCTCACTATTTTATACTCTCTGATCGAACCATAGCTGGATTCAAAACTGACGGAGTCTATAAGGGATCAGAAAACCCCATTACTAATGGGCTGGATTACGTCATGCTTACTTGTCGTGTAGGTCGCCAGGCCTGTGGTGGTGTCACAGCTCCAGGCATACATGACCATTCTAAGATATCAGACCAGCAAGTCTAACTGGAGGCAGAGGTAGACGCCAGGGATACACATGATCTGGAAGTTACAGGTTGAAGGAATTCGGAAAGTTACTGCAAAGAAGGGATCTTTTTCTTTTTGTTCCGCAACAGAATTGGAAACAATTGGAATAAAAAACTAAAAACAAAACAAAAACAAACTAAACAGCTGTGTCGTTGGGAACAACAGGGACATTTTGATAAATTCACCTTGCACATAAGAGATTGCTGTTTTTCATGCCATCATAAACAAATAAAGTATTTTTTAAATAGAAGTTAACCAAGAGATAATTATATTGAGATAAAAAATAAAATGTGACGGACATGAATAATTATCTTATGTAGGCTTTGCAGACTTTCTGGTATTGTTATTTGATTTGGTAGGACATATTATCCACTTCGCCAATTTGAAGGTTTCTATCAATATAAAGTCTTATTACCCTTTACTAATTTTTTGTCTTAACTAGCAAGCCTAAAACTATTTACCATTCTTTCTAACTACATCGTATATATTTAAAATCTAACTTTTTCCTGCTCATCCTCACATCAACGTATCGACTATATATACAGTTCGTAGCGTCACAATTATGTGAAAATGAAGTGCTCAATATAATAATTATTCTCTGCAACATAGTAGCTCCGCTTAATAGTGGCCTAGGATTAGCTTTTATTTTGCTTATTCAAGGAGCTGGGTCTGCCATGTTCTTTTTTAAATATATATTTCTAACTCGCTAATTTTCTCTTTCGCTCTCTCTCTCTCTCTCTCTATTCAAAATACTTTAACCCTTCCAATATTTCAAATTCTCTTTACCAAACTGTCTCCTTACTCTATGTTCGGTGCCGCGCTTCTCGGCTTCTTTCATGCACTAAGTCTGCACTAACAAAGCGGCAAAACATGGGCAGTGCTTGTACTGTCGAGTGTCGATGTCCGCAACCTACGTTAGAAACGCGCGCAGTGACAGGAACTCTTTATGACAATGAGGACAGTTTTAGCCAGCATGACAAAGTCACTGCCTCCCTCCGCGCTTCTGCGGTGAGATCCCAGCCACCGAGTGGGCAAGCTGTAGACCAGGCCTTAGGTCTTTATCTAGCAGTCAGCCAGGCACAGGCCATGCGTCTGTCTCCCTACTGACTTTCATTGGTTTATAAACTAAACGCTCACTGCTATTTGGGACTTGCGGAGAATTATCTCCATCCAGTGGTGTGGTATTTGCTCACATTTTATTAGCGAGTGATAGGCTGTATGAGATTGTGTAGACGTCTCTATCTCTCTCTCTCTCTCCTTCTCTTTGTCTAAATCTCTAATAATCGATCTACCCAACTCTCTGTGCTTCTCTCTCTGTCTCTCTTAACTGTTCTACCAACCAATACAGTTTCTTTTTTTTTTTATTATTTCGCTCTCTTTTTCTCTCTTTTTTTTTCTCTCTGTGTTCAATTTTTGTTATCCTCCACACTCATTTATGTCCCTATTGATGCTCCTTTTTCTCTCGTCGGTCTTTCGTTCACTTTTTCATTTCTCTCTCAACCATTTTGTCTGTCTGTCTCATGGGCAGTGCTTGTACTGTCGAGTGTCGATGTCCACAACCTACGTTAGAAACGCGCGCGGCGACAGGAACTCTTTATGACAATGAGGACAGTTTCAGCCAGCATGACAAAGTCACTGCCTCCCTCCGCGCTTCTGCGGTGAGAAGCCAGCCACCTAGTGGGCAAGCTGTAGACCAGGCCTTAGGTCTTTATCTAGCAGTCAGCCAGGCACAGGCCATGCGTCTGTCTCCCTTCTGACTTTCATTGGTTTATAAACTAAACGCTCACTGTTATTTGGGACTTGGCGAGAATTATCTCCATCTAGTGGTGTGGTATTTGCTCACATTTTATTAGCGAGTGATAGGCTGTATGAGATTGTGTAGACGTAACAAGTGATACAATTCAGTTGTGCCAATTTAGTTATTATTCTGTAAAGAGTGATACTAGACTTCTCTTCAGATAAACCCCGAGTTCAAACGATGCTTTTGTGAATTTGTTTTTTTTTCCTAACACTGATAGCAATGGTCATGAATTTTAACTTTCGAGGCTGTGCATATATAAAAAAATGTAAATAGAATTAACGTGTGCATCACTGTAGTAACTCTCTCTCTATCTCTCTCTCTCTCTCTCTCTCTCTCTCTCT
>RQTK01000787.1:0-24423 GCA_003991915.1 Elysia chlorotica | reverse complement strand
AAAAAAAAAAAAAAAAAAAAACGCCACGGAGGTAAAAAAAAAATGAAACAAAAAATGCTATGAAATAAAATAGAAGTATTATAAGTAAACAGAACGAACCGAGGCTACCCGCCTAATTATTTCATTATCAGGACACCTATGTAGCCTAAAGATATGCATCTGATCCTCTATTTTATCATAACATCTGTGAATTATTTGTTTAACATTCTAAATACAATGAAAACTATTTTGTAGAGTGAAGGTTATTCTCGTTTCTCTTGACATAGTCTGGTGGTTGGTGAAAACAAAGAGTCCCTTTCCTAAACAGCATTATTTCATAAATGTCAAACAGAGGAGTTCGTGTGCTGTACACAAGCATGGACATATTAGAGACAACAAAACATTTTTTAAAGAGAACCTATTTTGATTTGTTATAAAGAAATACTTTTTTTTCTTTTGTCAGTCCCGCTCTTTTTTATTTCTTAAACAAATCAAACAACATCAATTTTCAAAATATTAAAAAGAATTGTTTCGACAGCCTCATATGCGCAATTGTATGTGCATGTATTGTATTATCTTGTTACACGACCGAAGGTTTGTTTTCTCTTGAACACCCTGGGACTATTACTAAATCTTTGAAACTCAGCAACAGTCGTCTCTTTATAGACAGCCCTATTAGAATAATTATAATCTACCAGGATCGTTGTATTCACTTCGGCTAACAATTTTTTGTGTTGTGGAAACTTTCTATTTTTAAAATAGATTGCCGTGGCATTATCAATGATTTAGATAGACAAGGTAGCGCAGCTGGAGTGTGCCTTTTATAAAACCAGAAACTCTAAGGAATTCGAATACCCTGCATGTTTTAATAACTCTTTACATCATACATTAGCAAGTCGACACGACTATGTGTTCTTTCTTAAGGTAAAACAAACGAATTTTCTAGTTCGAGAGGTGGGCCATAGTGGCGTTAAGTTGTGTCCCTCAGTTGGATTTTAACGTTGACTGTTTTGCACCGAGGGTTTCTAATCATGTTATAAATCTACCATTTCAGGTTAACATAGTAAGTCAGTTGGGATTAGGAAAACATTAAGTTTTTATATTTTTTGTGCTAGGATTATACGGTCATAACTATAAACCAAACTCATGTTAGAAACGTTGTTGCTCTACTATATATAGATATATATGGTATATTCGTTGTGCTTATCCCAGGAAAAGGAAAGAGGTAATGGTTTTTATTCACAAGCTCAAAGACGGATTTCTCGCCATTGTTGTTTTGTTCTAGCAGTAGCAAAGGCGAATAGAACCTTGTTTGAAATTATAATCTAGCTTTAATTAAACCCCCAGCAAAGTTAAATAAAATGGCATAGTCCAAAGATAAAATCATAAATAAGAGATACCTAAACTGAGTATTATTACACCATAACTTAGAATTACTAATTTATAAAAGTATACCATATTAATAAAGATGTAAAAAATGTAACAATGCACACATAAAAATAGTACACAAAGTATGTAGACGAAAGACTACAAAAACGATTTTTCCGTATTTACAACCGTTAAATATTCAATAACTTGTTAAACAATGACTTTTGAATGTTTTCTAAACTATCCTGATTTTAATTTTTCTCATGGCTATCCTGTCTTAACTAGTTTATTTTTGTCATGTCTTGATTAATTGCAAAGCTCATTGTATTTATCATTGTTTTAGGACATAATTCAATTTTACCCAGGGTCATGTTGGTATCGCCTCAAGTATTCAGCCGTTGGCGTTACATAAAGCAATAGTCTATTAATGTTAATCTTAAGACATGTAAGCACTCGTGCAATCTGTGGTGCTAAATTTTAGTCAACTAAAATGTAGTCAATACAAATCATTGATAAAAATTACTGCAAAGAGGACAATTTTTTTTTATTTAAACCGAGTAATAGAAGGAGCTTTCCCTGTGTGCGTCTCTTTTAGGGTAAAGTTATGATTCATAATTTGTATTAAGAGGGAATGTAAACATTATAATTATGTTGTTCTTAACTTTAGGACTGTCATTAGTTTAATATAGAGTCGTATTCGATCTAAGTTGGCATCGTCAATTTGGATTTTTATTTTATGTATGGAAACGAAATATTATTTCGGTTTGCACATATTGCAGGTTTTTAAGACTGTGAGTATTGCATGCCGACATTCTAAAATCATATATACACACGAGTGATATGATCATGTGCCAGCACATGAGTACCAAATATGCTGACATAGGACTAATTTTTAGCTTTTTGGGGGAGCAGGTTTGATTTCTGATGAGCAATCAATACTTAGCTAGTTAATCAATTGCCATAATCAGCTGAGGCTGAATACATACAGTCCACAGCTGGTGCACGGCGGACTTTGTCACTTTGGTCAATTAATATGCGAGCATGGTATGCACAGTGGATGAGCAACAATTTAGATAAATGGTTAGTCAAGCTAAGACTGTGAGCAAGGTTTTCTGTCTCTCTCACTTTCTCTCGCTCCCTTTCTCTTTCTCTATCACTCTTTCTCTCTCTCTCTCTCAATTTGTGCGAGCTTGCGTATTAGCGTAAGTCGTAGAGCATTGGTATCCTAATCAGGAAGTCACCAGTTCGAATACCAACGCACGATCGAAAAGTATGTGTCCAACTTCGTCCTCTACTAGTTGGGTTGGTGTAAGTATCATGTGGCCGCTGAGACAATAGTGTTGGTATCCACGCACGGTCTCTTTCTGGCAGCACGTATAGTTGACAAACGTTAAACTTCATGCTCATCCACAATTTAGCCTTGAAATGGACTCAACCCGTCTTTAAATTGATGGAGTGTTGTGTCTCTGTTTGACCAACGAATGGTAGCCTTTTAACTTAAAGATTTTTCTCATATAGCCAAGCGATGG
The DNA here is from genome assembly GCA_003991915.1 of Elysia chlorotica. Classification (NCBI taxonomy): domain Eukaryota; kingdom Metazoa; phylum Mollusca; class Gastropoda; family Plakobranchidae; genus Elysia; species Elysia chlorotica. The sequence goes on along the minus strand of RQTK01000787.1, from coordinate 21,547 downwards.
GTCATTATTGAATCGATGCCTATCCAGCCTCACCTTGGCTTTTTCTTGAATGTGTGGAGGAGAGCTAACGATAAATGTTTCAAACTTTGCGATATTGAATAGGTTAGCCTGTTATTATCAACAATAAGAGGGCAAGTGAAAATACGACAAACTGGTCTGAGGTTTATCCAATGACCACGAGAACACAATAGTAAAGAAAAGTTATCCTGACAAACATTCAGCTATTATTCCCTTCATCTGCTCCTCCTCAATGTGAATTTAGTATCGATTGATAAGCCTCGGGTAGCGCACGGGTGATACTCAACCATTATTTTCCTATTTCCATTCAAAAGATCAAAAACAGTTTTCTCCACATCAAAGAATACTTTGGCCATAATTTCAATAACAAATGCTAGGTTATAGATTACCAGCTTACGCTCAAGGATGAACTAAAAGTAATTTGATGGGCCAGCATATGTGGACAGTTTACGTGTGGCATTCGCTCTCGCATTGTGCTGATGACTAACGCACACAGACATCAGTCTTTACTAAGATCACTACCGTGCGGTTGAGCTGCCTAAAATAGTCTATCACCTACATAAACGTATAAACATAACAATTTTATTGAGTAAAAATTGATTTTAACATGCAAAAAACCCACCACTAATACAACAAGCGTGTTAAACGACCATTATATTTTTTTTTTTAAAAGAAAATATGTAACATTTAAAAGAAACCAAACATTCCAACAAGCGACAAATTATTATTAACGATTATGCACATTAAAAAGACAGTGAACCTTTCCATTATTGCTTTTGGCCCGATTAACCTAAATATAGGAGCTTAAAATAAAAGGGGGGTGGGGGTGGAGATCAGTGGACAAAGCATGAGGATTTCAACCAGATCCAAGTATTTGTCCTTAAGCAAGTCGCCCTTTCTACCTGCTTATTAGGTCATTGTTGGTGCAGGTATACTCTGATGGTTTAAGACAAAAGTTTTGATACTGTCGCTATGTATTTGTGTGGCAGCACATACAAATTGTCATAGATTTCGTTTCATTGTTGTATTAACATCCTTTTTTAAATAATTTTCTTGGGGTTGGGGGATATTTATTTTATAAAATACAAATGAAGAAATGAAGTTCTGAATTAAGAAATTGTTCTAAAACTGTTAAGGGTCAGTTCTTTTTTACTTCTAACATTCGCGATCGTTGATGATAATTTGTCGCGCCTTAAACATTCTAAAACATGAAAGTCAGTATTCATTTAATTAAATATCTTTGTAAAATCATATGGTATTGCATTTTAATATTTAATTAGTTAATTATTTTACATTTTCATTGGATAGTTTCATTTTTTTTCTACCAAATGTGTAGATTTTCGAGAACATTTCTGACTGAAACACTAAGGACTCATACTTTAGGAAGCATATTCTTTTCCGCTGTTTGAAATCGCCGATGAAGATTTAAATGACAAAACAATCTCTAGACATTAGCAATAGTGCTTTCTCCCTGGTTGGTGTTTTCATCCCCAAAGCGGTTTTGTGGGGGTCTCCCATCAATGCCGAAGATAGCATCATCCATGTCTAGGATGACAATGGCGGTGCCGTCAATGGTACCGCTGATGCTGTTGATGCTGCTGCCTGTGTTGATGTTGCATTCTGCAGAGGCAAAGATTGTAGACATCAGCCCTGAAGCGTACAACATTGTGAGCAGGCATAACGAGGCCAGGAGATCCGCCGATGTTGAAGCCGCCAACATGCAGGAGATGGTAAGCTAAAAATATGTGTTTTAATTATTTTAGTGTTGTTGTTGTTGCTGTTGTTGTTGTTGTTGTTGTTGTTGTTGTTTTGGTTTTTTTTTTGCTGATGTCGTTTTTGTTTCGTTTATGTTAGTTGTGTTTTATGTTGTTCTTGATTTTTTTGGTCCGAAAAATAATAATTATACTGTTGTTTTGTTTTCTTCAATTATTAATGGCGACTTTTCTTGAGATTAACAATGTAGAGAAGAAAGTATTGTATGTATATACATTTGTTAACTTTTCAGGAGAAACAAAAATAGGATTTATTTCTCCAATATCGACAGTAGGTCTTTGAAATTTGGAATGTAATAAGTAAAACCGACAAGGTATTAATTTATATCATTGGATTTGATATACCACCCATAGCAAAATGTAAAAAGGAGTTGTTGAGGTTTCGAAAAAAGGATAGTTTGTGATAAGGGGGTTGTAAGCTAATGATGTTTCATAACAATTTTTATAAGACCAATTTGTTGCAATGGCAGTATTTTTTTTTAATGGTACATGTACCTAAACGATGAAAGGTTATAAATATATGTGGTGAAACTAAGTTTCATAATGTAATTATTTAATCACTGACGTGAAAAAAGTCTCAATGAGAAAGTATAGCAATGTGGCAGAGCGCCAAAAATATAATTGTTATTGTTGAAGAAGTTGATGATGTTGGTGATCCATGCCATCTGTAACCTGTCTGGGAATGATTAATCGATAAGTCTCGATATGTATATGCCTAATGAACGGCCGTGCACAAAGTTGCAGTGTATTTTATTACCGTGTGACGTTCTTAGTTACATTATGGAGGCTGCACCATGCACATGCATCATTCTCTTCGATATACTGCACATGTTGTTCATTCGACACACGTTTATTACCTATTTAAGGTTGTGCAACTATTTAGAACTCCACAATTTAAGAGTAATATTCCTAATAATCATTCAGTTTAATGTGACTGGCTGAGACAGGAGCCATGGTATCCCCGACCTGTCTCGTGTGTGGCAGCACATTCACGTCAGTCTTGGGGCGCGTCCACAATATAGTCTATATAGTGCTGATGTTGGACGTTAAAACAACTCAACTACAACTACTTAATAATCATGGCTGATCTAACTATCCTCGTTAAAGCAGAGCTCGTACCTTAGTTAAAAAGAGTCGGGTGAGTCACTGGGGGCCAGTAAACAATGTGTTGTGAGAAGGTAACGATTTTAAGAGTGATGAGGAGTCACTGCAATCTGCGTGATCAAAACAACTAAACTGATGAGGAAATGTTTCTGGGGAAACGAACAGTTTTATGCACGTTTAAGAGTCTACGTTTCTGTGTAGTGTAAACCTACAAAAACAAACATCTTTACCAGCATGACTTTCTCTCTCTCTCTCTCTCTCTCTCTCTCTCTCTCTCTCTCTCAAACGCTCTCTCTCTCTTTCTCTCTACCATCCTTCTTGTTCCCTATTTATCTCTCCTTTATGTGAGCATCGAATGCCAGTTCTCTCTCTCTGTCTCTCTTTCTTCTCTCACTCTCTTCTCTCTCTTTTTCTCCCTCTTCTCTCTTTGTGACGTTGTCTATTTCATTATTTATCATTTCGCTCTCTCTTATGGACATAATAGCATAGCTGTAAGCCCAAATCTCTTCTTTTCTCTCTCTCTCTCTCTCTCTCTCTCTCTCTCTCTCTCTCTCTCTCTTTCTCCCTCTGTCTGTCTGTCTGTCTCTCTCTCGTCCCCCCCTTTCTTCTCTCTTTCTGTCTGTTTGTCTGTCTGTCTGTATTCCTCTCTCTCTCTCTGGCTCTTACTCTCTCTCTATCACTCTTTGTTCCCCCTTACTCCTCTCTCTCCTTGTCTCTCTCTCTCTCTCTCTCTCTCTCTCTCTCTCTCTCTCTCTCTCTCTCTCTTACTCTCTCTCTATCTCTCTTGTTCCCCCTTACTCCTCTCTCTCCTTGTCTCACAATTAGTAGACCTGTTTTAGGCCCACAAAATTAGTGTTGTCAGTCTTGATAGCATAGAATCCTTGCTTTTTGCAGCACAAACCAATAGGTAAAACAGCAAAAGAGTTACACAATAAGTCCATACAGTTCAGTAATAAAAACAATAAGTGGATTATAATATTTGGTGGTCATCAACCAAACGATTTCATCTACAGGCCCAAAGCACATGATATTATTTGCAAGTTTTACAAAAAAATTATGTTACCAGAAAACCCATCATCCCAAATTTGGAGAGGTGCTTGAACTCTGTCTACAGCTCTTTCCTGATTTGTTTTTGTCTGATTTTAACGGCTAGAAGTGTCTGCATATAATTTAAACTAATCAAATTCTAGCCGGACAGGTTACCACATAATCCGGTTTCATCGTTGTTTTAATTATGTGCTTTCGTAACGGCAGACAACACTGAAACTTTAGCCAAAGTCACATGATCTGTCTGGCGTTCTTACGCCAGCTAGTCGTGCTGACCGTTTCTACCCTATTGCCAACTTTAATTTAACGTACTGGTAATATGTCGGTATTTAACGACTGTTTAGTTGATGTATTATAACGAATAAACACAAACAAGTTGGATATTGGTTTAAAAAAGGGTTTTTTGTATAAACAACACGTATGACATATTGTAGTAATAATTTACCTTCCTTGCCAAAGTCTGTGATTTATCCAAATCAGTCGAGATACCATTGAATGCGTATAAAAAAATCGACTTTCCGCCACGAAACACCATTATATGCTAGTGCAATCATTTTAACGAATTATGTGGGGTGTTTTTCTTCCATGAAGACTTCGTGCGTACAATCATTGTTTTAAATAACATAGCTATTCATTATAAAAAAATCCATACGAATTCCTACATTTTTCGGTTTTACCTGTAGGTTTACCCTACACACTATCAATCGCCGTTTTACCCTACTGTAGGGAAAAATACCTACGACAGTACGAGTGGCAACTCTTTGCCTGGTATACCATCCAAAGATGACTAAACAGACAGACACGTCGGGGTCGGCAGCTGTGAGCGGCGAGGGTGTGAAAATGAGTTAGCTTCATAATGCAATTTAGCGCTGAAATCATTAAGACTTAGTAGAGTTCGATATTTTAGAACATTCCAAAAAAACAAAAACAACAAAAAACAACAACAAAAAAAACAAAAAACAAATTGAAAAACAAATTTATATGTAGGAAAAATTGAATGAGGTTTTACTATACTTAAATTTCAAAACTAACTAAACAATTTATTAATTCAAGTTTGTGACCTTGGACATACATTTCTAAAATGGAGATTTTTAATATAATAACAATAATCATTTTTAAAGGTAAACAATACTAAAAGTGATTAAAATTAAAACATAGCATTTTCTATAACAACAACAACAACATCAACAACAACAACAACAAACAAACAAAAACAACTACAACCATCAAAACAGGTCAGCTCAAAGTAAGTGTCACCTGTTTCTATCAACCATTAGTATTAATCTAAAAGAGAAAATCCGTCTCTTTACGATCTCATAATAATAAGTTCATTCCTAGCTGTCATCTTTTAGGTTAAACACAATTAAGTCACACTGTTTATTTAATTTCTAAGCTCTTCTATGAAAACAAGTAACTATTAAATGAATTATTTCAACCTTAACTAGATACTCATAAAGCTTGCTAATGTATGTCTGTCGTTCTATAAAGCCTGCTAATGTATGCCTGTCTGCCTGTTTGTCTGCCTGTCTTCCTGTCTTTCTGTCTGTGCGCATGTCTCTTTCTGACTGTCTGTATGTCGTCTCTCTCTCTCTCTGCCTCTCTCTCTTTCTCTCTCTCTCTCTCTCTCTCTCTCTCTCTCTCTTTCTCTATTTCTATCCCTGTATCTCTCCTTCTCCTACATCTCATCCTGGAGATTTATTTATTTCCATGTTTTTTTTTGTATTATTTTCTCATATAGTCTATACAATCATAAAACACTAATCTCATACGTCTGTGCGTTTCAAAATCGATTATGCTCTTAAGGGACTAAAACCATAAGGCTCTAGACTTATTTCCAAACGAATTGAGTTAGAAGTAGCAAAATTGTCCATGCCGACAACTAGACCAGATTTTTTTCCCCCCGAGTACTAAGTAGCTGAGAGAACATTCCCGTCAGTGATGAGAAGTTTTTATGCATTCTGTATCAGGAAAATGATCATAAACATTTATTTTAGGTACCGATATTTAATATACGCTTTTATTCCTGCATAATATCACCCCTGTAGGCGAGCTGTTGGAAAGAGGTTAAGCATTATTGTTTCCTAAAGCTTAAAGAGGAGCCTATAAATCCTGAGTCTAGAAATAATCAGAAAACTGACAATAGGGCAGCAACAGTAAAATGATTGAAAAGTAGTTAAATCGAAATAAAAAAAGAGTTACACATCTAAATTATTGATGCTGCACATAGTCAATTTATAACACTCTTCCCATAAACGATTTACGACAAAAAAGTGTCTTGATATATTATACATTATACATTATATTATAAATTAATATACAAGCCATCAAATAATGCTGAGCATGGATAATCCTTATTATACAATGCTTAAACGTAAATCAACTACAAAAAAGCGCCATTGTTTTCGTAGCTGACATTATTATTTTCTGTTTTTTTCCCGACCTCTTTGAACAGAGAAAAAAAGAATAAGGCGAAAAAAATGGAACATAATAGTTATAAGATATTATCATAAAAGCTGAACCACCGGCATTAAATGCTTTTAGGTTTGTCTATTTCTTTTGATCATTAAATCAGCATTGTTTCCCTTGTTGGTCTATTTATTCATGTACACCCAACATTGCATTCTGGATAAAAACTAATCAACACTAGACATGTTTTTCTTTGAAGTCTTTGTTTGCGATGCCACATGGTTCGTGTCGATGCCAAGATCTAGGGAGATAGGCATGGTTGTCCTGTCATCCGTTTTAGAGATCTTGCGATACCGTTGCTATAGTAGAACGAAGACGATGGGTAAGGGAATACCCACCGACGTGCAATGATATCCCTATCCCAGACTTACATAACCAATGAAATATCAGAAAACCCCTTGCTTAAAGGTCTTGATTATGTCATTTGTTATCGCCGTGTAGATCGCAAATCATGCATTGCACTACATAATCTACCGGCTGTAACAATTATCAGCCCACGTTGTTACCCATCTGGTGTTACAACATTTTAGATCTACAGCATTCTGGCGACTTTTCACTTCTTAGTTATATTTTCACAACCAGTCCTAGTAGTCTAGTTATGGTTGACACCGCCGTGTATGATTATGATAGCTATCTAGATGATGAGTGCGCCAACAACCTCAAATGCACTATAAATTAATGCTTAGATCATGTGTAAAGTGGGAGGGACAACTATTTACGCCAAGGGAAAACTTAGGGCGTCAATTTATACATCGCGATAGCTTAGAACTATTCGTAAGCATATATATATAATCTATGTCTTACTTCGAGTCGTAAGTTTACTACAATATTGTACATATGGCTTCTAGCCTTTCATTTACTTCATCGCCGCCAGTGTGACGTGCCGTCTGAGACATAAGTCATGGTATACCCGCCTTGTCTCGTGTGTGACAGCACATAAAATTGTCAGACGTCAGTCTTCGGGCCCGTCTACAATAAAGCCCATATAGTGCTGACGTTGGACTTTAAACCAACTCAACTACAACTACTTTATTACCGTTTCCATTAATTGAATAGTAATTAAAATACTGAATAATGTTCATTTTCATATTTGAACAACAATATTCGAACGCCTAGTGGAATAGTTGTAAGTAAAAATGGAATAAAACGAGCTTATTATTGCTTACGAATCAAAACAGTTCATATCTCAACACGTCAAGCCCAGTCTTGTTTATAGAAATCCGGTCGTATGTCTAAATTTGCGGTAGATTACAACTCGTCATAAGCATTTTTGTTATTATGTCTTAAGAAGATTTTGACATGGTATGTCATAGAAACATAATGGCACGCCAACCCCGAATCAGGAGGGCGCAATGACCAAAACACGAGTCTTTAGCTTACCAAACCGTTTATTTAGGACCCGTTTCGTGGTTTAAGCTGGAGTTCAAGATTCCTTCTAACCAGTATTTTTAAATATTTTCAAATTACCTTTCTTGTCACTTACATGGATCCGGTTAATTTAATATGGCACAGCAATAACTAAAACAGATTGTAAATGTAAATCGGGCCTTAAATAATTGTTCCAGTATTAAAACCTGAAGATGTATGGTTGTCCTGTCATTTTTACTTTCTCTGTTAGTTGATGTACTAATTGATTTCTGCTGAAAATGAAATAGCTAATTAAGTGATGAAATAGTCTTTACTTTACTTTTTAAACATAACAACATTAAAGCTGTGGAACAAAAGGAAAGTTTCCCTTAAAAGCTGAAATTATTGCACGGTGGTCTTGTTCTACTGATCGAAGCGGTAAAAACGAATATATCTTATTATGAAATAATGTATCAATGGCGTGTATCACTTTGGACACTAAAATGAAACTTATGAGACATCTAGATAGAGTCAAAGACTAGTTGTTAGCCCATTCATAAGTAGGATTTTTAGCTGACAACTCCCATTTCTGCACTGAGTTCTAAAAGCGAGGTAGGTGAAGACCTCGCACAATAGAGTTCAAAGCAATTCTATGTGTCAGAGTGACTACCCCCTGGAAGGATCACTCCAGTTTTGTTAGTTCTTTCTTTTAAAGGTTTCCCCCATGTTTATCTTTGTTGCGTGGGATTCTTAGACGCGTAGTTTTAGTATGGTTAATAAGCCGCTGTGTATCACAGAAAGAGCGACACGACTGGCTAATTATGAGATTTTAACCGTCACAGATTCTACCTTGCATTTTTGAAATTTTTGCTTTTTTATGGTACATAGAATAAAGTTTGTGATTGCATTAGAGATTGTAAATTTAGTGACACATGTCACAACCTAAGCTTACTGATCTATAGCGTGACGCGTCCCCACTCTATTTCTTTATTGAGATAAGAGCGGTATACAAAGGTTTAAAAGAAGGAAACTACAACATTAATGTCCCGGTTCATGCTTACGTGAAATTTTCCCGATCAAAACGTTCACTATTTCATATTATCTTGTTGGATTCTAAAAGAGATCAAGTAAAAAAAAACCAACAATAACAAAAGTGATGGACTGCAAAGTGAGTGTTTGTATCAAGAGCCCTGTGGTTCGAAACCATTATCAGTCAATGAAAATTTATATTTGTCCAATTTTGCTCCCTACTGGATCGGTTGGTGTCAGGAAAAATGTGACTGACAGGGGTTATGGTATTCTCGCACTGTCTCTGTGTAGCATCACGTACGTTTTCAGATGTTAGTTATAGGACATGTCCACATTATCGTCTTACTGCCCATGTTGTAGGTAACAAACAACAAAACTAAGCCTCTCAGACACCTTCCGCCTCCCCCATTTCCTAAGTTTTAATTCTTTTTGTCTCCCTCTATCGGTCTGTCACTCTCTATGTCTGTCAGTCTGTCCGTCTGTCTCTCTCTCTCTTTCTCTATACCTCTCTCTCTCTCTATCTCTATCTTTCACTCTCTATCTCTCTCTCTTCCAACGTTCGCCCACTTGCTGACTCGCTACCTCTCTTGAAACAGTTAAAAAGACATAAATAAATTAATGTTGATCTGTTTTTAATACACAACCACACAACCACCTCAGTCTTTTAATATATATATATAAAAAAACATTGTTAGCATTCCAACAATTTTTGTTTGCAGTTCAGCACAGGTGGTGGTCATTGTGGTCTCTAGATTCAGGGCTTGCGTGTCATGTTTATGTTTCAATGTCAAACCATCCTGTTCTGGTCTGCGGTTTACATGTCGAGGTTTATCTTGGGGTCCGTCCACAACTTAACTTAGTTGTTGCTGGCATTTGACGTTAAACAGCAAACAATCAAACACACAACTATACCGCTATAGTTTCTAGTGGTAGCAAGACGATATGTATAGGAAATAGATTTAGCCGCCGGAGTTGAGTTAACGTCCAATGGCAGCACTATATAGACTAAATTGTGGACAGGCTCCAAGGCTGACGTCTGACAATTTCATGTGCTGCCACACAAGAGGCAGGGCGGGGATACAATGACTCCTGTCTCAGCCGATCACATCATACTGAGCCGGGATTTCATGACTCGTCTATCAGCCGGCCACATTATATTGACACCGACTCAACAAGTTACAGAGGCTGACATTGGACAAATAAATCTGCCTATCGTTGGACTCGAGCCACGGACCTCCCGATCTGGCGACCAAAGCTCTACCACTTGAGCCAGTGCGCCCAACTAAAGCATATAAATACATTGCCAGTTCTTATAATCTGACCTGTTTCTTCTCAGCTCTATTTCGAACGTGTACTATATTAATGAACAAAAAATCATAAGCGTGGTTCTTAGATCATTGATTATCGGAAATATTCTGCACTTGCTAGTGACAACTAACGGTAAATAATCTGTAAGAGATAACACTGATGTTCTTTCTGGTACAACCTGTAAGTAAACTCTGAGAATGTACCGTAATGATCTATATACCCTTCCCTTATTTTTCAAAGGCACATTTTCATCAACGTGTGTGTGTGTGTGGGGGGGGGGGGCGCGTTGGCTTTGGCCCGTCGGCTTCCGAAGCAAAAGGTTCTTGGTTCAAGCCCTGGCGATTTCGCTCAGTACGTCTTGGGTCGGTGTCAGTATAGTATGATCGACTTAGACAAGAGTCATGGTATCCCCGCCTTGTCTCGTGTGTATCATCACATAAAATTGTCAGACATCAGTCTTGGGGCCCGTCCGCAATATAGCATATATAGTGCTGATGTTGAAAATTAAATTAAATCAACAACAACTTCGTAAAGGGAAATATTTACTTAAGCCTTCTTTGCTTTCTACCTGTGTGACGCTTTTTTAAGTGCATTCGACTAAACAAACACCAAACACGTAAATCTAAGAGCGTTCACCTATCAGAATAAAAAAGAAACCGATTGCCGCCTACACATTGTTCATACTTGTATTTTAGAGGGTTACGCATTAGAAAGACACGCCCTAATCCACGCTTATAGTAATCCAGCTTCAAACAAAAACACAAAGCAGTATTGAGAAGTGAAAATGTATCTTTAGAATTAATCCAATCCCGGAACATGTTTGCTGATGACAAACAGTTTGATTATCTACTTCAAATCGTATGGAGTTTTTGTAGCTTTTACAATTCAATATCTCCCTCCCATTTATGATTTGTTATCCCTTGCTATGTAGTTTATGTACATACAAAAAATGCCTGAGCCTGGATGACAATGAATTTGTTTGATGACATACAAAAAAGTGCATTTATACCGTGAACATTTTAATCTACAAAAGTTGTAATTATGTTATTGTCCTTTGAATGATTCGCTCAGTTTGCATACAATTTTACTTGGTATTTAGCCCTCTCTTTTCCCATGGTTTGATAATTATCTCGATTCCTCAACCTCACTCCCACCCTCTTTATCTTTATCCCTCTTTTTCTTTATGATTGTTTTTATTACAACTCCGAAATTCTGTTTTAATCCATCTTCATTTAACAATTTCCCGTTATCTTGTGTCCGCTAAACCCACATTTTCTCTTCCCTCTCTTTCTCTACATGTCTGCCTTATGTCTCTGTCTGTACCTTCATCTGTATGTAGGTACGTATGTCTGTCTGTCAGTCGTTATATCTATCTCTCTCTGATTTCTCCCTCTCTCTCTCTCTCTCTCTCTCTCTCTCCATCTTCCTCTCTCTCTATATATATATATCTAGTTATACATCTTTCAATCTATCCATTTGCTTTTTACCTTTCCATCTATCCCTCTAACTATCTTTTTACCTATTTTAAAAGTTATCTACCATAATTTTACTTGCTAGAAAAGGGCATTTAATTATTTCGAAGAAAAAAAAAAAGTAATATCTGAGATGAAAACTAAGCTAAAATGTGGTCTCATGAAACGAGCTCTATCATCTACGATTATAGGTCGCGTGTAGCTGATAAAGTATCGGTCACTGGAACACTTATGTCCAGGGTTTACCAAAGTAAGGGACTATTGAACAAAGTAAACAAACTCTTGCATAAGGCTCACAGTGGATTTTTATTCAACTATCAAGGCGTCTAGAGCTGTTAGTCTATCCATTGATGTTAAAGTATCCTCACTGTCTGAACAAAATGTTCAATTGGTTGAGAGCGAAAGTACCCAAATTAATAGTAACAATTCACTAATTGACTGAACAAACACTCTATTCCTTTCTTTTTCTTTCCTTATATCTCTTTCTTTTTCTCCCTTTCCCTCTCTTTATCCCCCTTTCTATTGTTTGATCACACTCTCCCACTCTTTCTCTCTCTCTAGCTCTCTCTCTCTTCTTTGTCTCTCTCTCTGTCTCTTCCACTTTCTTTATATTGCTTGCTCTTTCAAACACTCTCTCCATTCTCTCTCTCCCTCTCTTTATTTCTCTCCTTATCACGTACATACACATTTATTGTTTTCCTGGTGCTATTTTCCTCTATGTCTTAATTCTCCACCCAATCTATTTTCTCATCCTTCCTCTCTCACTCATTATCTCCATTCACATTTAGCCCTTTGTTGTTACTGCACAGTCATATTCCTCCAATTCTTTGAATTGTCTATCTTTCATCTCAATGCTTAACGCTTGTTGAATATCCGCAATAAACGACCGTTTATCTAAGAGTTTTTTTGGTAATCTCACATTTAACCCACACATTATGTTTATTTGTGTGGGCATTTAGCGTAATGGAAAGACTCGGCGAAAGCGAGATACGTGTACTTTAAGCTCATAGTATGAAGTTATTAATTTTATTGTTTTTGTGCTATTAGGTAACTGTTGTATGTAGTAGGAATTTAAAGTGCTTGGTTGTAAACAATACCGTGTTGTAATCACTAATAATGGTGAATAGTAGTTTTATTTTTAAAAAAAACTTTTCTGTGTCTTTATGTAACTTTGGAAAACTAAGATAATTTTGAATCTCAATCGGTTTACTATCTTATTCTCTGGATGTTCAAAAAACGTCTCTCATACATAGAGACGCATTTGCGTATTTCCCCCCCCCCCCCCTTTTTTTTTTTCCACACACACACACATACACATACACACACACCCGACCGTATATTTATTTTAGGTAATAAATGGCTAATCCTTTTCTTCACCAAATGTTTTCTGTTTATCTGTCTATCTGGTTCTTTGTCTGTAGGACTGTCTATCTCTCTATCTGTTTGTTTGTTTCCTTGTATGTCTATAATATGTCTCTTACTTTTTCTCACCAACTTATCTCACTCCCCTCTCTCTCCATTAGTATTATACGATATATATATAGTATATACGGTGTGGATAAAAAAAAAATTATGAGCACCTTCTTTTTTCTGAAATCTCTAGGAACGCCATTTAGCTAATTAAACTATTTATGTCAGTCTAACTTACTAATAAAAGTGAACATGGCAGAAATAATTTCATAAAACTCAGCGCTAAACAAATTTTGCGGGGTAATTTTAGTAGCAAGCTGGGTCTGAACAACAGCGATGTAAAAAAAAGTGTTTATATATCAACATCGTTCTTTTTTGCCCCAATTTCTCTTTATATTTTTTATTAAGTATGTCTGTGTTTCTGTAAGTCTTTTGTCTCTGCATCTAAGTATGCCTCTCTCCCTCCCTTCATTTCTCTCTCTCTATCTGTCTCTCTCTCTCTCTCTCTGTAACCGGCTGAGACAAGAGTCATGGTATCCCCGCCCTGTCTCGTGTGTGGTAGCACATAAAATTGTCAGACGTCCAGTCTAGGGGCCCGTCCACAATATAGTCTATATAATGCTGCTGTTGGACGTTAAACCAACCCAACAACAACAACAACAACAACAACAACACAACAACAACAAAAACAACAACTCTCTGTTTGCCTGGCTCTCTCGCTGCCTATCTCTCTTTTTCTCTCTGTATCTTTCTTTTTCTCTCTGCCTCTCTTTCTCTCCCGCTCTTTCTTTCTCTCTCTCTCTCCATCTCTTTCTCTATCTCTCTATTTCTCTCTCTGTATTTCTCTCACGCTATAAATGTGTATCTTTTTCTTCCTTTTTTTTTGGCTGCCTGTCTACCTCCTCCTCCTCCTCCTCCTCCTCCTCCTCCTCCTCCTCCTCCTCCTCCTCCTCCTCCTCCTCCTCCTCCTCCTCCTCCTCCTCCTCCTCCTCCTCCTCCTCCTCCTCCTCCTCCTCCTCCTCCTCCTCCTCCTCCTCCTCCTCCTCCTCCTCCTCCTCCTCCTCCTCCTCCTCCTCCTCCTCCTCCTCCTCCTCCTCCTCCTCCTCCTCCTCCTCCTCCTCCTCCTCCTCCTCCTCCTCCTCCTCCTCCTCCTCCTCCTCCTCCTCCTCCTCCTCCTCCTCCTCCTCCTCCTCCTCCTCCTCCTCCTCCTACTACTATTACTACTACTACTACTACTACTACTACTACTACTACTACTACTACTACTACTACTACTACTACTACTACTACTACTACTACTACTACTACTACTACCACTACTACTACTACTACTACTACTACTACTACTACTACTACTACTACTACTACTACTACTACTACTACTACTACTACTACTACTACTACTACTACTACTACTAATACTACTACTATTACTACATCTGCTTCTTCTTCTTCTACTTCTACTTTTTTAAAAGTTACCTAGGTGCCATTATACTGAAGGCCATACTAGTAAGGATTATAAAGAAACTAGATCTGACATGCATGCCATATGGTAGCAAACACTCCAATTTGACTAATGAGAGAGGCACACACTTTTCACACTACAGGCCATTACTGACAGTATGTAAGGAAAAAAAACGAAACTCTTTAAACATAGAGGTGCTATGTCCTTTATGCTCAGGTTTATTTATGCACGTATACTTGCTAAAACAATATACGTTGAAACAAACATGCAATGACCTTGCTACGAATTTATCACTTGATCTAACAAAAAGTCTTTGGCTTCGTTGGGAAATATTTGCTAAGTCAAACAGTCGACACTTGAATAGATTGGTAAACTGACTTTGAGCTAGCTGGAAGGTACACATGCACTGTATTTTTCTATAGTATCTTTAATTGACGCGAAACCTGTAAAGGAACTTAGATATCTATGGACTAAATGTCGCCAGGATAAATCTTCGACTGGCTTAAGAAACTATTTTTTGTCTAGGCTTATTCAGCCGAGGGCTAACTGAGACTTAGATCTAGGTAATTTTTACTTTGCCTTGAAACTTTAACGACTTTTATCCTCTTTAGTGACACTTTCGGCCTTGAAAATTAATTTCAAGACATAAATCCAAAGGTTTTCTTTGTCTCATCCGTAGGAATGCTCTAATTATAGGACAAATTATTGTTTATGTCAGCTTCTCATTTTTTCTTTCTTTTTTTAAAATATTTTTTAGCGCCTAAGCCAGACACTAAGGCATTACAGAAAGAGTGGTGATTAAAATATTAAGCCAAACGTGATTACGTGAGTCTAAAGAGACTGAAGTCACTCATTATTTTTCCCTTACAGTATTTTTCCTTTCCTCCTCACCCTTTAGTTTTGTCTCTTCCATTGTCAATTATTGCTCTTGCATTGTTTGCCTTTTTTTCTATCTTATTTTTTATTTCTCTTTCTGTACCTTTCTTTTCTCTATTTCTTTGTGACTTGTCAAAATCTCTCTTTTTGACAACATACAATCTATATCTCTTACATTTGCACGGGTCTTAATATTCAAGTTAAGTGCGCTTGTATATCATTTTATGCCTACCGTTAATATTATATTCCTAGTGTTGCGGTATTATTTTTCTTTCCTAAAACTCCTTGTATCTCTGTATTCGTAATGGTAGTAATTCACAGAACAGAAAAAAAATAATGCACATCTTTTATATTAAGAAGAATGTATACAATCTTCGGCACAAGAAGGTAGCATTTTCTACAACAGGAAAAAATTATATTAATTTGAAGCTAGTGCTATACTCTATCGAGAATAACCTTTTTATTTATTGCCTAGGACAAAATGTCAAATTTATTAGGGAACGTATAATGAAAACATGTCTTTGCTGAGCTGATACAAATTTTGAACAAATGTGTAAGCTGTTCTAACACTCTAAAAAATCCAAAACTGGGAGTGTGAGGAAAATTGGTGTGTGGGCGGAGGGATAAAAACTTAGTGCCGAGGTCATGAATGTATAACATTGAACAATGCAGAGGTCGTTGTTCGCTCTTTAAATAAATTCATTCACATAGAGTTTCGTAATTACAACACCACGTCGCTCAAAACTAGTCGTAATAATAATATATCGATAAAGGAGGCTTACGAGGAGTCGTAAGTTACCTCGACTATTTGATAGTATACCACGACAAAAAGAGTAGTGGGACGACATCAACATTGAGTTGGCGGGGAGACACAGCTTTATGTTAACAACGGTCTGGCTCAAGATCGTTTGACATGGAAACATATAACACGCTAACCCCGAATAGGAACGATACAATGACCAAACAAATAATACTTAAGTGGTTTCGACCTTTTTGATTGAGAGAAGGATTAGCAAACAATCAATTAACGTCATTAAAATGACACATCCACAAAAAGGTGACAGGCTATCAGATTTTGAAATGAAAGCTGGATGTGTGAACAAACAACATGTTATGCGTTTGGGGACATAAAAAAACAATAGCCTTGTTGGCAGTTGATATAATATAACATTCTTTTTAAATTCCTCTCTTGAAATTGTAGAGCTGTGTGATTTAATACACTCCTGCTTGAAATTTAATGTCAAAATACATTTGCATTTTTATTAATATTTCTATTTGTCTTTGCTGCTGTTGTTTTTATTTTGCTGTGTAGATTGTGGATACATTTCAAGGAGAACCGGGGGCGTGCCGTGTCCTATATCCGCCACTGCTCCCAGAGTTGTGAGGTTGGAGACGGAATACTGGAGCAAGTGGTAGAGCGTTGGACTCCCCATGAGGAGATCCCTGGTTCGAAAGCGAAGATCTGTCACGAATATTCTTGTCCAATGTCGTCCTCGTCTGGTTTGATCTGTGTCAGTAAAATGTGACTGGCTGAGAAAGGAGTCATGGTATTCAAGCACTGTCGATGTGAGGCAGCACGTACAATTGTCAGACGTTATTCTTAGGAGCCGTCTAGCGTATATAGTGCTGACGTTAGACTCTAAGTAACAAACAACCCCCCCCCCCACAAAAAAAAAAAAAAAAAAAAAAAAAAAACAAAAAAAAAAAAAAACAAAACAAACAAACAAAAAGAAACGACAACAAACAAACAAAAAACAACAACAAAAAAACAGTCAGTGAGGTTGGAGACTCATGAAGGTCTAAACTCCCTCAAAACGATAGGGGAAGGAGGTCAACATAGTCTCATACCCTGGGAATGTAAGAGCCTTTTTTTGCTCTGTGTGTCCTAGTTTCCAGGTTGGGCAAGGTTTGACAAGATCATTACTGTCAATTCGTGGTGCCTTGACGAGACTGGAGCAGTACATTGTTAGAGGATGGTTAGCGAGGGAAACCTAGGGCTAACCTTCTTGTTAGCGTCCTTGCGGTTACAGTAATGATAGTTTTTCAACGTGCACTGTTGCCTTCAACCATTCAAGCGTATAATACTGGCTTTATTTTTTATTCCTTTTCATTTTTCTTTTGTCTCGTTTTTAAAGGCTTTATTATTATAATGTTTTGTTTTCTGTCTACTTGCTGCTGCTGTTGCTGAAGTCAAGAGTCTGTCTATCATGGTGTAGCCTTTTTCTCTTTTTTCTTCTATCTCCCCATTTTCTCTCTTTGTTTTACATTTTCTCTCTCTCTATTATCTCTCACTTAAAATATCTCACATGTACGTAAACGCATCTTTGTATCTTATCCCCTCCCTCTATTTTTTCTCTCTCCCCATCTCTCTCTCTTTCTCTCCCCTTTTCTCTCTTTATTTATCTTTCGCGTGTTCCTCCTATGTCTCTCAAATTTCTCATACACAACCTCTATTTCATCTTTTAAACAATTTAATTCTATTACTTTAATTCACATTATAAAATGCAATAGCTCTTATCTACCTCCCTGTGTGTCCTTTTTTTTTTCTTCTTTTTTTCAACTGTCTGCCTCTCAACAGTTTGTTTCTAGCTCTCTCTGATTCACTGTTTATTTGTCTGCCTGTTAGTCGCCTTTTCATTTGTGTCTATTAATTCGGTATTTGAGTCACCATAGAAACAATACTGTATTGGTCCTACTCCACATACGATTTTGACATTTCATATGCCCCACTTTGATCTCTTCACCTCTTTTTTTCTCTTTCTCGCTCTCTCCCTATATTTCTCTTTTTCTCTCTTTTCCTCTCATTTCCTTGCTATCTTTCTCTCATAACAACATACTCACAATCTCTGAATAGAGACGTTATTACTATGAACTTGAAAAAAACAACAAAAGAAAACTTTGTTCCTTTTTATCTATCTATAGTTTTTTGTTCAAATTCTTTGAATATATTTTATTATTTTCAGAATAGGCATCCTTATGCGTGTAACAAGCTTTGTGACCTCCACATTTTAAACATAAGGGGATCATAACTCCAAGAAATAACGTTCCTCTTAAATTTGGCGCAATGATTGTATTGATAACTACCTCCCCCCCTTTATTAATTATATAAACCTAACATGAATGATGAACACACGGAATGGGAAATTGCTTATCATTACACTTGTCATTCCAAAATATTAGTTTCTCTGAACTTAAAATGACGAAATAGCAGACGATAGTTTTACTCATATAATGGTTTGGTTGTGCGTAAATTCACACGGTTTCATTCCATTTTTTATCAAACATGCTGTAACAAATTCATTTTCCCAACAGCTCACTCTCTCTGCCTATCAGTCCTTCTCTCTTTACATATCTATCATGGAACCTCTGTTTATGTCTATGTCTCTATCTTCCTCTCTCTCTCTCTCTCTCTCTCTCTCTCTCTCTCTCTCTTTTTTTTTCTCTCTCTCTCTCTGTATGTGTGTGTGTGTGTGTGTCTTTCTTGCCATGTCTCTCTTTCTCTGTCCTTTTTTCTCTCTTCAGCCAAGTTCACTTATCCATTCACAATCGAGTGCTTTACATTCCCCTAATCCCTATTCATATAATAAAACGTTGTTTAATAAAGAAACAGTGTAATTTTGGCGACACTGTGTCGCATCATAAGGGGCCCTAACCTTGACTAAACCCAAAGTCCTTCCCTATATAATCATAATTTCGACCCAATTCCAGTTAGACAACTTCACATCAAAGGGATTTTTGTACAGGATCTGGCGCCTGTGTAAACCTTATTAACGAGTACACCTCGTTCTACATAACAGTAGCCTTGCGTTGTGTGATAGCCTAACCCTTATCAATACCGAGAACTTTAACTAAAGGAATCTGCATCAGCGTGCAATCAAACACTATTTTCTAAACTTACGTGGCGAATCAGTGATAAGAAAAAAAAACGCACATTCCCAAGAAACGTGCCATTAACGTGGTTATGCCATCAGTTAATGGCGTTTAAATCGCAATACCTGTAACATAGGCCTACCTGCTTCCTTCTACTAACTAGGTCAAGCATCGACTGCCCAGACCAGCTAACCCCAAACCCCAGGTCCCCTCTAGTTTTGGCCACTCAGGTTTTGAACTTGAAGCGCAGTAGACCAACTTCCTGAAGCAAAATCGCCCCACTCAATTTAGACGGTACACATACACTTTGAAATTGACTCCGCAAACCTATTATGCTGCCTTATCGCATACACGTTCGTGCTGAATAGGCAGAAGCGAATTTTATTTTAGTGTCATATCACAGTTTGGTGGAGAAATAAACGTTAAACTTTGGAATCTCCACTATCTCCTGTAAAATACGCTGGGTGTAAGTCATACAGCTAAATGCTTTGGTAAGAGAGAGAGAGAGAGAGAGAGAGAGAGAGAGAGAGGATACAGAGAGAGAGAGAGAGAGAGAGAGAGAGAGAGAGAATGAGAGAGAGAGAGCGAGAGTGAGAGAGAGAGGGGTGGATAAAAAAGAGAGAGAAATACACAGACAGTTACAGATAGACAGAGAGACAGTCAGACGGATATACAGCGACGGCAAGATACAGATAGAAGATAGGCGAGTTAGAGAGTGACAAATAAAGAATGATAGATAGAAATATAAATTAAAAAATAAATAAATAAATAATTTTTATTTAAATAGGAAAAAATAGACATGTAGATAGATAAATAGACGGATAGAAAAATAGATAGATCGATAGATAGGTAGATAAATAGGTTGATAGATGGTCATCAAAAAGCTACATAGATATTTATTAGTTAATTGCCTATTTACACAGAAGGAAAGAGATACTGTATGAATAATTAAACATATTTTTACATTTAAAATGTAAAGGATGAGAACTTAGAGGAGGGAAAGAGACAGAGACAGATAAAGATAGAGACAAAGACAGAATAAGAAAAAGGAAAAAAAAAACCCCACATAATTATAGTTAAAGTCAAGAGAAAGACAAGAGCTAGAGACACAAACATACAGTTTACACATTTACTACTATGACTACTTCTTTTTATATTACTTCTACTACTATTAGTGCTACATGTACTACTACTACTGCTACTACTTGTTGTACCTTTTCTGCCTCTCTATTTATATATATCTCACTTAAAATCTCTCGCATATAAGAAAACGCATTTTTGTATCATATCCCCTCCCTCTATTTCTTTTCTCTCCCTATTTCTCTCTCTCTTTCTCTCCCCTTTTCTCTCTTTATTCACCTTTCTCTCTCACTTAAAATCTCTTGCGTGTTAGTAAAGGCATCTTTGTTTCTTACCCCCTCCCTCGATTACTAATCACGCGTGTTCTTCCTATTTCTCCTAAAATTCTGAACCTCTATTTCATCTCTACAACAACTTGCTTATACTGTTTTAATTCATAATATATGGAATCTCTTTCATCTACCTCCCTGCATCCCTCTTTATTTCTATTTTTAATTATTTTAATTGTCTGTTTGTCGCTCTCTATGTTTGCCTATCTATTTGTCTACCTGTTAGTTGATTTTTCGTTTGTGTCTATTTGGTTTTTGAGTCACCATAGATTCTGTATTGTTCCTACTCAATATACGATTTCGACATTTCATATGTCACACGTTGATTCTCTATCTCTATCTATCTCGCTCTCTCTCTCTCTCTCTCTCTCTCTCTCTCTCTCTTTCTTTCTGCGTCCTCCCTCTCTATCTTTTTCTTTCTCTTCGTATCCTCCTCTCAATCGGTCTCTTTTCCTTCATATCTTTCTCTTATTACAACATTATGACAACCAATAAATATAGGGGTTATTATTATAAACTTTAAGAAAACAATTAGAAAATAATGTGTCATTTTTAATCACTTTTTCAATACTTTGAATATATTCACTATTTTCACATTAGACATCCTTATGCGCATAGCATGCTTTGTGAACTCCACATTTTGAACAAAAGAGGAACTCCAAGAAATAACGTTCCTCTTAAGTTGGCACATAGTATCGATAACTAATCACTACCCATTTACGAATGAAATACATGATGAACACACGTACTTGGAAACGAGTTATCATTAAATTGGTCATTCCGAAATATCCATTGCTCCGTACTTAAAATGACGAAAAAAATAGAAGACAGTTTTAGTAATAAAGTGGTTTAGTTGTGTATAAATGTACACTAAACGGGTTCATTTCGTTTTTAATCAAACATTCTGTAACAAATTCATTTCCCCAAATTCTCACTGTCTCTGTCTATCAGTAC
>RQTK01000786.1:223799-236411 GCA_003991915.1 Elysia chlorotica | reverse complement strand
GTGCACACCAATCCCTGTGACGGGAATATAATGAATGATCCCATATTTAATAACAAGCATATAACTTATAAAGGAAAAGTTCTCCTGATCCAACAATTTATAGAACGTAACATTCTATATGTTACAGATGTAAGCGTCCAAGGTAGGCTA
The DNA here is from genome assembly GCA_003991915.1 of Elysia chlorotica. Lineage (NCBI taxonomy): Eukaryota > Metazoa > Mollusca > Gastropoda > Plakobranchidae > Elysia > Elysia chlorotica. The sequence continues at coordinate 236,261 of RQTK01000786.1, read as the reverse complement.
ATGAATTATGAGGAGTTCATTGCAAAATACCAATACTACCCCAGCGTGCAGCTAGACTTTAACTTAATTTATAATGCAATTCCTCGAGAAATGATTAAAAATAATGTCGAAAACAGCAGAAAACTTACTTTTAAGAATAGTATTATAGGTCAACTAGGGAGAAAAGGTTTTGCATCTTTGATCAAAGAATGTGAAATATCACACGCTGCTTCACTCTGGGAAAGGAAATTCCAAATTATTTTCAATCTAAAGCATTGGACGTTAGCAATGGATTGCACTACGGAAACTAAGGAAACCAGGCTCCGTGTTTTGCACTGGAACATATTAAATAATATTTACCCTACATCTATTCTTCTCCACAAAATAAGAATAAAAAGAAGCAACCATTGTTCTCGCTGCAAATAAATTGATTTTTATTGAACATGTCTTCTTGAGTTGCCTGTTTTTACAACCGTTGTGGAAGGAAATAGAAAATAAAATCGCGACATAATTGTGACAAATGACTGAATTTAAATGCTCCTGTTGTATTGCTAGAAATCACACATTCTGACTCATTCAACAAAAGGACACGAAAAGTCATTAATCACGCCATTCTGGTTGAAAAAATGTTTATCTAAAAAAGGAAATGTGGCAAATGTCTCATAAACATACTTGAAGATGAATGTTGTTTCAGGAATGTATTTAAATAACCACAAACTTAGTCAAAGAATCTTATATGTATTTTTCTATTTTATAACAACCTATTGAAAACAAAAACAAAACAACAATAGTAGCAGCAGCTGAGTTGGTTTAACGTCCAACATCAGTACTATGTAGGTTATATTAAACAATATCAGAAAGAAAATAGAAATAGAAAGAGAGAAAGGAAACAGAGGGACATATATATTACAAAATTGAAAAGAACTTGAACAAGACCAAATTTTTAAAAAAATTTTTTTTTATTATTAAATAAGTGTTTTATATTCATTGAATCGATCCCAAACCCAATCACTGTTTTCAAATAGAATATAATTATTATAACTACAAAAAAGCTAACAAAAAATGGAAAACCAATTGATAATTTCACAGAAATAATTATGCTTTCGCGCACAGTAAAAATTATATCAGTGTTTTATTCCAAAATTATTTTTTTCCGATATGTTTTCGACGTTTTTTTTTAGTTGGTATTGTAATATGATGAAAGCGTGGATCTGTCACCTAAGCCAATTTCCCCCCCCCCCCAACCACCTCTTTTGTGACAATGATAAAGAAAGTTGTAGAAATTAACATACCATACATCAGAAATGAAGTGTTTAGTGGAGTTCAGAATCGTTACATCATACAACAATAATACTTTTAGTTCCACTAGTATAAATCAATCACAGCATACATTTTTAATGGCAAATTGTTTTGATTTTTAGTAGGGATGATGGTGCAAATATTTTTTACAGATATTTTGTAAAACAATACTCTGTATTGTTCAATTTGTCACAATTTACTGTTTTTCATGATATGAAGGTACATGTATTATTTATTGCGACTGGATGAGGCAGGAGTCTAGGTCTCCCCGCCCTGTCTCTGGTGTGTGGCATATCAAATTGTCAGACGTTAGTCTTGGGACATCTCCACAATGTAGCCTATGTAGCACTGAAGTTGGATGTTAAGCAAAGAAATACGTTGAACTCAAAGCAGTAAAATTAATTATACGATTTTTGTAAGAAAAATTGTTAAATGAATCAAATATATAGGACATAAAATTATACCAAAAATGATGATGATAAATCAGATTACAAAAAAATAAACTACCACTTAATTGGGATAACCAAAAAGGAACAAAGAAAGCCAACAACAACAACAACAGTATAGGTGTATCGGATACATACTTTTTAGGTGTTAAGAGAGATGAAGACCAGGACGGAAAGAATTTGAATTAAAATCGAGAGCAAAGAAAGATAGAAACATATAACTTGGATAGTAATAATTGGTCTATACATGCATATTTTATGATAGTCTACATTTAACATTTAATGGATCAATTGAGTGAAAAAGTAGTAATAATCACCAGTGTAAGAAGAAAACGTGTTTTCTTTAAATTAATTATAAAAAAGCAGCAAACAAACAAACAGAAAAACAACACCACACAAAAAATACCCCTACCAAAAAACAACAACACAAACAAACAAACAAACACAAAACAACAACAAACCAGCAACGAGAAACAAACAGCAATACAAAAAAACAACAACAACAACAACAAAACAACAATAACAGTTTGATGTTGAAATTTAATGGCAAGACCTTTCTGAATACATGTAATGTTAATGATGATAGCGATAAGTATGATGGTGATGGTGGTCATACTTTTGATGAGAAGGAATGTTATTTTATGAATGAGCGAGAATATTTTGAACATTTTGTAGTACATATATATACAGTGTATAGACATAACACATTTTTAAGGAAAGCACTTTGGCAGTAAGTTGTCATAAAAACATAATTTCCATCACAAAGATGCTGTACATTGTATTGGAGAAGCTAAACCACTGATAGTTATGCCTTCCTTTCACTTGAAATCTCTTTTTCATTGTGTTTGTAGAAAAAGCAGTGTCAACAAGGAAAAAACAAACAACCAACCACTCACAGTAACTGTTGTTACATTACTAATCAAACTATCACTTGATTTATGTACAAACGTTTAAAATGAATGTAAGCGTGAACACATTTAATATATAAAAATCTTTAAAAAAAAATAAGGATTTGTATTTGGTCAAAATAACAGCTGTTTACATAGATAAAGAGGAGTGCGTAAAAATAATCGTGTAAAAAAAAGTTCTTTTAAGTGAATTTTGGAAAGCGATTCTTGCGTATACTTGATCTAAATTTACAAAATAAAACTTGCTATTATGAATTAAAAAAAGCAAAAAACAAACAAACAAACAAAAACAAAACAAAAACAAACATCAATCAACCAATAAATGTTGTCGTTGAAAATGACTAAGTTTTGACTGAGAAAACTGTAACAAAAAGTAGAAATCGAACATCAAACTGTAAAGCAGTTATTATTGTATTAGCACTCTTTCTGACGAGCCTTACGTCTGATAAATGTCTCAAACAGCTTTATTCTCTTTATACAACCGCACCGGCTTTCTCTGGGAGGCGACCTGGCGTAGTTGGTAGAACACTAGTCTCCCAATCGAGAGTTCCCCGGTTCGAAACCCATCGTCCCCTACAGGTTCAGTCGGTGTTAGTACAATGTACAATGTGAACGCTTTCTTAAAGAGTCGTCAAACAATAGCTTCATAAAAAAATCGTCTGTAATTCACGACAGCAAGGTTGATGTGATAATGGTCGATACTATTTTTCAATGATTCATGATGGAATGTAATCGATTTATATTACATGTATGTACAAGAAATTATGAGAAAATGAAAGAACATTGTTTAAAAGTAAAAAAAAAAATACAAGTAGACAGATTATATTTTGTTTATAACATAGTTGTATAAGGGAGATAACAAAAAATTAATAGTGTCAAATGTAAGCACTGATAGTTTTGCCCCTTGTTAGAAAGCTTTTTTTTTTGTGGTCATTATCGGCGTAGGATCTTGTTTACAAAACGCTTTATAATCTATTTCCTTTCATAAACAAATCGTGTGTGCTTAAAAGATGACACAATGGACCATAATAGCGGATTGTACACTTTTTAACCCCTTCTAAATGCATTTTCAATGCTTTTAAACGTTATCTACCTACTCCTTTCTCTCTATCCCTACCCCCTCTCTGGTCCCTAGTTCGAATCCTGTCTGTTACGTTCCCTACTGGTTGGGTCGGTGTCAGTATAATGTGACCGGCTGAGACAGGAGTCATGGTATCCCCACCCTGTCTCGTGTGTGGCAGCACATAAAATTGTCAGACGCCAGTCTTGGGTGCCGTCCACAATATAGCCTATATAGTGCTGCTGTTGGACGTTAAACCAACCCAATAATAACAACCCAACAACTCTCTGCCCCCCCTCTACCTTATTTTCTCTGGGTGACTCTGAAACCTACGGGCAACAAAATTTTCATAAGGAAGTGAAATACATTGAGCCATGTCATTATACACGAGGACACATCATATAAATTAGGGCTCACAGTTACACACATTTCAAGTCGAGGCACCACTACTGACGGTCGTCTTATTTTTTGTCTGGTGCTAGTTTAAAAAAAATCCACCCATTTAACTGCGATTACCAGTTTGTTCTTCCATTTCTAGAAGAAACATGTTTCATAAAACTTAGGAAGTAAGCCTGTTGTTTCACCCCTTAACAGCTTTGATACAATTTGAGAAGTAAGTAAAAAGTCTAGACGGTTCATGTGATGTAAATGCATTAGATATGTATTTAATATGTACACAGCTTGTGTAAATACGATGTGTAAGCGCCTCGACATGGTTAAAAACTGCAGGGTTAAAATTTGCCTTTCGTTACACAAAAAATGTCTTATTTTAGTCCACGTACCGATAACTTTGACAAAAGTTGGGACTAGCGGCAGCTGAATGGGTTAGCACTCGGGCCTGAAGCGGGAGATCCGCTGTTCGAATCCTGGCTCAGTTCCTTCTATGTACATGTATCGGGAAGCTAAGTGCTTCAAGATTTACGTAACGTCGTCAACTCTACTGTAGGTTCAAGGAAGCTCATCAAGCAATATGAGTGAGTGATCGCGAACTGCGCGGCTATTTCTAGGGTTATTCTAGGGTTATTTTATTATATAACTGGGTTATTCTTGTTAATAGCGCAGCGAGATGGACACAATTATTTATATCTACAGGAAGATGGAGCTACGATGTTTCCGTTAGGTAAACATTTCTGATGTCTCCCAAAAAAGCGAAATAACCTTTTAGCGAAACAAAATAATTATTCGTAATAAGATTCTCTGACAAACTTAGATGACGTAAATTAATACTGTACATGAAATAATAAAAACGTTGTCAATGAAAAAAAAAAACAACAACAAAAGAACGTCCACATTTTTTGATTAAACAAGCTCGTACGCGCAGAAATACGTCACATGAGAGTTCGGAATAGCGAGGAATTGCACCAGATTTTGCGTATGTTTATCAAGGCATATTAACGCGACAGCTTCCTTATTAAAACCTTTGTAAAAAAACAAAACAAAAAGAAAAAAAAAATCACTGCTCTATAATTCACCTAGCGCCCTTATAATTCCATACAGAAACTAGATGCCGTACTATATATATAGATTCCTGACTATTAGTATTGTAGCTAGACCTAGGGACCAAATAATGATGCGAGCGACTGAGTCTTCGCCTTGGCAAGGCGATGGGTGCCGAGTAGAAGGTGCGGGTTCGATCCCCGTCCATGTCATCAGTCTAAAAATGTGTCTTTGTCTACTTGTCTTATCTGTTGGTCTCAGCTAGACCTAGGTTTGTGGCTGTCCCTTCTAACCTATTACTACTACTATAATTACTACTACTACTACTACTACTACTACTACTACTAGTACAAGCTAGATTCCTGACTATTAGTATTGTACTTTGTACTCTGCTTGAAATAAGCCCGACTCAATCTAAAGTCTTTGATATTGTCATCTATGACAAAAACTGATCACTGAATGAACGCCTCGCTTTTTACATTTGTAGAAAATTACACGGCGATTTGCAACTTTTTTTTTTTTTTTTTAGTAACCAGCGGAGAAAGAAATCGTTCTTATGTGTTTGCATAGTTCCTTACGTCCCTATCTCAATAAAGCAACAGATTGAACAACTAGCAAAAGCACTCAGAGCTCTGCTAAAAAAAAGTATCATTAAAACGGAATTTCGAATGTCACTTTCAGGGAAAAAAAGCACGCATCATGATAAATTCTGTTTTGATTTGCTCTGGTTTTTTTGGGGGGAGTTGAAAGTCTATAGCGCAGCAAAACTTCCATCTAGACCCGCACACCTTTTGCGCTTAAAAAAAGACACAACCAAAAGTTTGGACCACGGGATGATGGTTAGTTTGTTGGTTGGGTTGGTTTAACGTCCAACAGCAGCACTTTATAGGCTATATTGTGTACGGGCCCCAAGACGGACGTCTGACAATTGTATGTGCTGCCACACACGAGACAGGGCGGGGATACCATGACTCCTGTCTCAGCCGGTCACATTATACTGACACCGACCCAACCAGTAGGGAACGCAACAGCCAGGATTCGAACTCGGGACCACCGCGCCCCCCATGACACAATTATTTATATCTACAGGAAGATGGAGCTACGATGTTTCCGTTAGGTAAACATTTCTGATGTCTCCCAAAAAAGCGAAATAACCTTTTAGCGAAACAAAATAATTATTCGTAATAAGATTCTCTGACAAACTTAGATGACGTAAATTAATACTGTACATGAAATAATAAAAACGTTGTCAATGAAAAAAAAAAACAACAACATATTAACGCGACAGCTTCCTTATTAAAACCTTTGTAAAGAAAAAAAAGGAAAAAAATCACTGCTCTATGATTCACCTAGCGCCCTTATAATTCCATGCAGAAACAAGGTGAGCGAGCGTCAAGCTAGATTCCTGACTATTAGTATTGTACTTTGTACTCTGCTTGAAATAAGCCCGACTCAATCTAAAGTCTTTGATATTGTCATCTATGACAAAAACTGATCACTGAATGAACGCCTCACTTTTTACATTCGTAGAAAACTACATGGCGATTTGCTCCTTTTTTATTTTTATTAACCAGCGGAGGAAGAGATCGTTGTTATGTGTTTGCATAGTTCCTTACGTCCCTATCTCAATAAAGCAACAGATTGAACAACTAGCAAAAGCACTCAGAGCTCTGCTAAAAAAAAGTATCATTAAAACGGAATTTCGAATGTCACTTTCAGGGAAAAAAAGCACGCATCATGATAAATTTTCTTTTGATTTGCTCTGGTTTTTTTGGGGGGAGTTGAAAGTCTATAGCACAGCAAAACTTCCATCTAGGCCCCCACACCTTTTGCGTTAAAAAAAAAAGACACAATCAAAAGTTTGGATCACGGGATGATGGTTGGTTTGTTGGTTGGGTTGGTTTAACGTCCAACAGCAGCACTTTATAGGCTATATTGTGGACGGGCCCCAAGACGGACGTCTGACAATTTATCACACAAGAGACAGGGCGGGGATACCATGACTCTTGTCTCAGCCGGTCACATTATACAGTGAACGCAACAGCCAGGATTCGAACTCGGGGACTTTTGCGTCGAAAGCCGATGTTCTACTCCTGGACCACCGCGCCCCCCACCACGGGATGACTAAGCCATTAAAACCAATGTTTCTTTTATCTATATCCAGGCTTCCACTTTGCCGATGCGTTATCCACATTTATGTTTTTGTGATTTCCTGGTGTCTGTCATCTCTAACGTTGACAAAAAATGCAGGTACAAATGTCAGCTCTAAATTTTACCAAAATGCAGGAAAAAAAATCAAACTGCCTAATTTAAACAATGTTTGAATATAGCACCTTTTTAACTCCACCTGTGGACCATCTATCCACCAACTCCACTCTGATTGGCCATTGGGTTTCCAACCGGCGCATCCGCTTCCGGTACGAGCTTGATCCCGAATCCCGTGATGAACATGTTGGTCACGGTGATGATGAAGACGAGCACGATCGTGCCGTAGTTGAGTCGATTCGTGATTTCGTGTCGTCGGAATTTCGCCTCGAGTTTCGCCCGGTCCACTCTGATGCTTTCTTTCGCTGCTTCGGAACTGGAGCTTTTGCCTGCAGCGACCTACACAGGAATAAAAATTAGAAAAAATAGAACACGAAGTTTGGAAATTGAGTGTGTAATGCTGTAAAAAAAAACAACAACAAACGATTCATCTAAATACTGGTCAGCGGGGAATCGCTTTTCGCACATACACGCGAGCCTAGATTCTGGCTTGACCAGCTATCTAGATCAAATTGTGTCATAGCGGTTATGCGATTAGCTAAATTTTCAAATATTTAAAAAAAACTACACTGATTTCATAAATAATTTTTATTGTGACCTTATTTTATTACTATCTGAGACTAAATATACTACTTGGGTCTATACTTATAAAGGCATTCTGGAGAAAAGTGTGTTTAAAGTTTTGAATCGAGAGCCGGAAAACAATGGCGGTCGTCCAACACAGACTATCACAGATCAAGTTTTGCCTCCCCGTAGCAAAACACAGATCGTCGGTCCGTCAACGGCAGCTGTTATCCGTCGTAGTGTCGTACGTCAGCCGGTCTATCTCGAGGAACAAATAACCACTGAAAATGGATCTCTGCATATTGTCTGTGTCTGTCCGGGATGCATGTATGAGTTGGTATAGTCGCACCTTAAAGTGTAGAGAGTACCTGTGTAGAGTGTAGAGTGTAGAGTGTAGAGTGTAGAGTGTAGAGTGTGGAGTGTAGAGTGTAGAGTGTTGAGTGTTGAGTGTTGAGTGTTGAGTGTTGAGTGTTGAGTGTTGAGTGTTGAGTGTAGAGTGTAGAGTGTAGAGTGTACCTGTTGAATGGTGGCCATAAACTCCTCCCGGTAGTTATCCTCTGTCTCCCGCATCCAGATGATGAAGATGATGATGGCGAAGAGAATCTGAGCGGCCAGCGAGAAACCAACCAGGTAGAGGAGCACGTAGTAAGACTCCAGGTCTGGCCCTGTCGGGATAGAGAGAGAGAGAGAGAGAGAGAGAGAGAGAGAGGGGGAGGGAGAGAGAGAGAGAGAGAGAGGGAGAGAGAGAGAGAGAGAGAGAGAGAGAGAGAGAGAGAGAGAGAGAGAGAGAGAGAGAAAGAGAGAGAGAGAGAGAGAGAGAGAGAGAGAGAAGGGGACGGAGAGAGAGAGAGGGGGGAGGGAGAGAGAGAGTGAGTATCGATATCAAATTACATTGTACTACATGTGTGTTATACAGCGCTCGCTGAATCAACCCTTGTGTCTTTGCACTTGGTGGGCGAACTGCGGACAAATTCTGAACTTGATGTGCGTTTTAAAGATTTAAAGACAACTTCGTGTACATGTATAATAAAGTCATTGCTCAAACAATTGACGATACTTTTGAGACGATACTATGTCTTTTCTTAAGTTACTTTTCTAACGATGATAATGATGATGGAAGCGACGATAATGATAACAATGTGTTCACGGTATTGAACATCCACGGCATTGATGAGGAGGAAACGAAGAGGAGGGGGGGGGGGCGAGGCAATTGGCACAATTGGGTTTTGAAATCATGAGGTCCCTGGTTCCAATCCTATGATTGGTCGAAATTTTATTCGTCCAATCTCGTCCCTAATTGGTTGAGTTGGTGTCAGTACAATGTGACCGGCGAAGACAAGAGTCATGGAATCCCCACACCGTCTCTGTGTGGCAGCACGTAAAGTTGTATTGCCTATACAGTGCTGATCTTGGATGTTTAACAGCCAACTTAAGCCCTCTTTCTATTGTAGTTTTCGTTTCATAAGCTCTGTAGGGAGAACTATAAACTTTATAAAAAAAATTATATATAATAACTGAATATATTGCTCAAACAATTGACTTTACTAATTACTATTCTAACGATAACGATGAAAGCGACGATGGTGGTAAGGATGTTAAGTGGGTTTGAACCCTCACCCGCTGTGATGAGCGTCCTGAGCTGTGAAATGTTGGCCATCATGAGCGCCACGTCCATCAAGCCCTGGGCCGCCATCTTGCGGACCGTGTACTGGTTGGTGGACAGCAGGGGGCCCAGCTGTTGGGGCAGGAGACAAACAAAGGGTTGTGGGAGGTTCCAGTCTCACAATAAACAAAGGGTTGTGGGAGGTTCCAGTCTCACAATAAACAAACAAAGGGTGGGAGGTTCCAGTCTCACAATAAACAAAGGGTTGTGGGAGGTTCCAGTCTCACAATAAACAAACAAAGGTGGTGGGAGGTTCCAGTCTTACAACATAGGAGACAAACAAAGGGTGGTGGGGGGTTCCAGTCTTAAAACACGGGGTTGGAACAAAAACAAGAAACAAAATCCAACAACAAAGTTAACACAACAACGAACAAAAAACAAACAAATAAAAGCAACGACAAAAACAAAAACAAACTGTGTACTGGTTGGTGGATAACAGAGCGCTTAACTGTTGGGGCAGTAAAACAGAAGTGATGGAGAGGTACACCAGTATAAGAACAGGAGATTCGTGAAAAAAACCTAAAACAATTGAAGGAACAATGTATCATGAGGAAAACGGGCAAAGGAACATTTTGAATTTGCGCTTCACAAGCGGATAATAAATGGCAGTAAGGCGTCTCTTAAATTTGCACGGAGTTTTCTGGTGTGGGAGTCTCGGATACAGCTATGAACGGAGGTTCTCTACAAAGCGGCTTTAAAGGGGTTAACGTCTCCTAGGTCTCCTAGGTTCCCCTGAAGTGGCGACGGGTCCCAAGACGGACATCTAATCACACGATTGGCAGATTTATTTGTGCGATGTTCGTCCGCTGTAACTGGTTCGGTCGGGTATACCATGACTCTTGTCTCAGCTGGTCACAGCATACTGACACCGACCTAACTAGTTACAGGGGATGAACATCGGACAAATAAATCTTTCAATCGCGTGATTAGATCCACAAACCTTCTGATCTGGAGACAAACGCTCTGCCACTTGAGCCACTTTGCCCCAACTATGAATGGAAGCCGGTGCAGATTCCCTTATTTATTGGCCCCTCACTTGTGAATGGTCCTATCTCATTTATTAAATAAAGGTTTAGAGTATTTTGAAAGACATAAACATTATACACTGTACATCGTAAGTCATGTCATGATGACTTCCCGATTTCCAAGCCAAATAGTCTTGGCATCTAAATAGAATGAAAGTAAGTCGGAAATTAATTTTGAAATCTACTTCCTCCGTGTATTTAGTACGGTCTTGTGCCAGTCTGTGGTTCTATTACAACCTATGCGACGATTAACAATATGGGTACTAAGTAAAAAAAGGAAGTAGATTTAGTCTCCCGGCATGATATGTACCTATTTCGATGATGCCTTTATAAGGTACATGTATAAAACTTTTCAAGTCGATGCCCGTCAACCAAACTCACCGCCTCTGGTGTGAGGGTGACTCCATCTGGATCGTCCTCGCCGCTCCGGCTGCTCTCAGGACTCGACTCTCGGTCCTCCGGCTGCTCTCAGGACTCGACTCCCGGTCCCGCTCCACGGTCACCCGCTCAAGCCTCACTGGACCGATCAGAACTGTTCCGTTTGTTCCGTTTGTGCCGTTAGACCCGTTGGTCCCGTTTGTCCCATTGGTCCCGTTTGTTCCGTTTGTCCCGTTGGTCCCGTTTGTTCCGTTTGTTCCGTTAGACCCGTTGGTTCCGTTGGTTCCGTTGGTTCCGTTGAGTGTACTGGCATCAGATGGGGACTTGGCGTCCTGTGCAGGTGACACTTTGGGCATATCCGCACCTGGAGCACCTGGGGATATTGCCTGGAGCTCGATACCTGACGGCCCGCTGTGAAAAATTAATGGCAAGACAAAATAACGCTGTTAGAGATTTAGTCATGTTATTGCTGGGTGTGTTAAAACCGAACGCGAGCGACTATAATGGACTTTGAATCTTTCTAGTAGATGGACTACAATACTAAAGTCGATAAAATAGCCATTTGCAGTTTTTGATCTTAGTTTTTGACCGAATGACGCATAAAGCATTAATTAGATTTTTTAAATTTCATAACTTGAAAATTGTCACTACTAGAGATCTATACATGTATTGCCAAATCGAGATCTACTTATAATGGATTTAGATCTTTTCAAGTTTATTAGATCTTCTAGACCTAGCCTAGACTGCCATGCCACGAAGGGCTCGAGCTAAGTTAGGCAGGCACACGCCAGTCCAAAGACACTATCGGCGAATGAGAGCTACTGTTCCACCACCAGATCAGGCAGATGTTCCTGAACCTGCCCAAAACGGAATGTTTCACCGTGAACCCCTTCAACCTCTGCATCAAGCATTCAAATAATTATAACAAAGAAGACGTTCAAAATGTCTTAATTGTGGGCATATTGCGTGCTCAATTTTATTCATTGCACCGCACGAAGTTTGATGGGATGTGTTACGGTAATCGAAAAATTGATTTATGTACACTTCCACAATCATATAATGTACCTGCATTATTGCAACAATTGTGTGTTTATTATTTGATCATAACTACACCTTACTATCACAACTACTACCATTACCATCGCTATCACTACCATTGCTATTTTATTACATGTACTACCATCACCGCCATAATCAATACTAATACTGCTAGTATCATTTAATTATTGTCAATTAGTCATTATAATTCTATATTTCCTATTACTATTATAAAATGTTATGTTATTATCATTGTTATCACTGCCACCATATTATTATTATTATTATTATTATTATTATTGATTATTATTATTATTATTATTATTACTATTATTATTATTATTATTATTATTATTATTATTATTATTATTATTAGGTGAGAATGATCAGTCATCCTCAT
>RQTK01000786.1:203624-208624 GCA_003991915.1 Elysia chlorotica | reverse complement strand
GAGCACTTAAAACTCCACATAGTTCTGAATACGATTTATCTGTTAGTTTAGAAGGTGAAACTAAGTCCTTAAGTAATCTAAACTGACAAGGACCTATAACAGTTAAAAACACAGATCTCTTCTTCGTATCATCAGTTACACTATTTGCATCTAAATAAAATTCTAGCCTTTCAACATAGTCTGTGAATTTCTCCGACGTCGGAATAAACTCATTTATTTTGCCAAATAAAGCCATCTTGTTAAATATTTAATTTACACACTTGATAAGGCTCTAAAAAACATACTAGCTCTTAAATAGGCTCACAAAAAATCTAGCCTGCAACTAAGCTCTATATTTTAATCCTCGTCGCCAAATGTAATAACTAGATCTATGACCAACTCAAGACACAAGTTCATAATTAAATCATAGGTTTTATTTCACGATGTTGACAGCATGACTCTCTTAGAATAGAATGCCTTTCTTACAAGGTTATTAAAACAATGCGGACCGGAAAACAATAAAGAATTACGTCACATAAAATAAAGAACAGTTACAATGAAATTTACATATATTAATCATACAAGATTATTTCCCATTTATTACAATTATATATAAATATCATTATCGTAGTGATTAGAAAATAATAATAATAATAATAATAATAATAATAATAATTATCATCATCATCATCATCATAATCATCATCAATAATAAAAATAATGTTTGTGCTTTTTACGTCTCTATTTACAATTATTACTAAAATTTAATGAGTGACTGCTTGGTTAAGTCCTAGTTGCTACACCTTAAGCATTTTTTTATTCAACTTTGGAAATGCAGGGGATAAAGGTAACTCTTAGATGTTTTGTGTAATGCATTAGCACTCAGAATTGTTTTTGTACTCATGTAAATCCATAGTCTAATTTAAACACTGGGCGATTATACCACTGGTGTACGTTTGATGCTATCAGTATCTGTTAAAAAAGTTTTTCCTAATGTTCGTTCCCATTCAAGTTTACAAGTTTATTTGTCCCATTTCGTTCCTAACTGGTTGGATCGGTCTTTGTTTCAATAATTTGACCAGCTGAGACAGGAGTTGGTTTAACGTTCAACCGTTTAGCGTCACCACTATATAAGCTATATTGTGGACGGGTCCCAAGGCGGGGATACCATAACTCCTGTCTCATTATCACATAATACTGATTGACTGAGTCAGAAATCATGGTATCCCCGCCCTATTTCTGTGTGGTAGCACATAAAATCGTCAGACGGCAGTCTTGCAGCACGTCCACAATATAGTCTATAAAGTGCTAACGTTGAACGCTAAGCAACCAACTTAACTAATCTCTTCTCCATTCAATACTTTGCTGCGTCTATTCGCTTTACTATTCAGTCAATCAGTCAGAGTTCCTTCTCTTTCCAGAGGTTGGATGCCATGGTCTTCCATCTTCCTCGTTCACGCGCAATCTCGCAGCACATGTTGATTTTCATTCCGGTCGAGTCCTCCACGTTCTTGACCCAACTTACCCGCCTCCATCCTCTACCTCTCGTGCCTTCCACCATACCCTCTACGATCTTCTTCTGCAAGGAACTGTGCCTTCTTACATGTTCGTACTATTTAATTTTTCTCTATTTCAGCTATACTATTACGAGTAGTGAAATAAAAACAACAACATCACCACCATCATCAACAACAACAACACTTGAGCTCCAACAGAGGTATTGATGAGGATTAATAGACCTACTGAGACCAATGCCCAAGAACTAAATCAAAGAGCATCCTGATACACAGAGAACAATCCCTGGAAATGGCCCCAAAACTTACCCTGGTCTACTTCAACATCCGAGGGCGGGCCGAGTGCATCAGGCTCTTACTTCATTTCGCTGACGTGGACTTTGTGGACAGAAGGATCGACTTTTCTGACTGGACCCAGGAACGGCAATGTAAGGACATGTATGTACTTTGACCCAGGAGAGACAATGTAAGGACATGTATGTATTTTGACCCAGGAGAGACAATGTAAGGACATGTATGTATTTTGATCTAGGAGAGACATTGTAAGGACATGTATGTACTTTGACCCAGGAGAGACAATGTAAGGACATGTATGTACTTTGACCTAATAGAGACAATGTAAGGACATGTATGTACTTTTACCTAATAGAGACAATGTAAGGACATGTATGTATTTTGACCCAGGAGAGACAATGTAAGGACATGTATGTATTTTGACCCAGGAGAGACAATGTAAGGACATGTATGTACTTTGACCCAGGAACGGCAATCTAAGGACATGTATGTACTTTGACCTAGGAACGACAATGTAAGGACATGTATGTATTTTGATCTAGGAGAGACAATGTAAGGACATGTATGTACTTTGACCAAGGAGAGACAATGTAACGACATGTATGTACTTTGACCCAGGAGAGACAATGTAAGGACATGTATGTACTTTGACCCAGGAGAGACAATGTAAGGACATGTATGTACTTTGACCTAAGAACGACAATGTAAGGTCATGTATGTACTTTGACCTAGGAGAGACAATGTAAGGACATGTTTGTACTTTGACCTAGGAGCGACAATGTAAGGACATGTATGTACTTTGACCTAGGAGAGACAATGCAAGGTCATGTATGTATTTTGACCTAGGAACGACAATGTAAGGTCATGTATGTAATTTGACCTAGGAGAGACAATGTAAGGACATGTATGTACTTTGACCTAGGAACGACAATGTAAGGTCATGTATGTACTTTGACCTAGGAACGACAATGTAAGGTCACAGGAGAGACGATGTAAGGGCATGTATGTACTTTGACCTAGGAGCGACAATGTAAGGACATGTATGTACTTTGACCCAGAAACGACAATGTAAGGGCATGTATGTACTTTAACCTAAGAGCGACAATGTAAGGACATGTATGTACTTTGACCCAGGAGAGACGATGTAAGGGCATGTATGTACTTTGACCTAGGAGCGACAATGTAAGGACATGTATGTACTTTGACCCAGGAGAGACTATGTAAGGGCATGTATGTACTTTGACCTAGGAGCGACAATGTAAGGACATGTATGTACTTTGACCCAGGAGAGACAATGTAAGGACATGTATGTACTTTGACCTAGGAACGACAATGTAAGGACATGTATGTACTTTGACCTAGGAGAGACAATGTAAGGACATGTATGTACTTTGACCTAGGAGAGACAATGTAAGGACATGTATGTACTTTGACCTAGGAGAGACAATGTAAGGACATGTATGTACTTTGACCTAGGAGAGACAATGTAAGGTCATGTATGTACTTTGACCGAGGAGAGACAATGTAAGGACATGTATGTACTTTGACCCAGGAACGACAATGTAAGGACAGGTATGTACTTTGACCCAGGAACGACAATGTAAGGACATGTATGTACTTTGCTGGATTTCTTTAAATATTTATTTACTTTGATCTAGACCTACCTATCTTAAAGCTTTTTGCGAGCGTTTAGTTTATTATGTATGAGCATCCGTTTGTGTTTGTGTGACTACGTGTATGTCTGTATGTAAGTGAACCGTATCATTGTTATTGTAATTTATTTACATACACAAACGATTTGCAATCAGTGAACAATAAAGAATACAATTATTATCTGACATTTTTGGCTATTCACTTTCTTTCACGGTGAAATCTACCCAGTGGTTATAATCGCTTGAATAACTGCACAATGTACTCGCCTTAAGCAGCTAGCAAAAACCAAACATACCTATATCATACATTAGGTCGAAATGATAAATCAGCCATACTGTCCACCATGTCAAACTAGAAGCCATATAATATTTGAACTACAAGTAAACCACGACAAGAAACAAAAGTTAGAATAATTCTTTTAGCAATATCATTGCACCTAGAGTTACGGGCCGTGGTTAAAAGACTCATCTACACCAGGTTGAAGGTAGCTCCGCGAGCAAGAAGATTGCGAAAATAATAAACTATGCGGCCTTGATAGTCTTTAAAGTAATTATAACATGAGGTGTCACAATTCACCTATAACATGCACTAGAGAATAAACCGCTGTTTTTCTTGTGTTTTATTTTATCACCGATGTTGTAATTTCACCCAACCAATGTTTATTTGTCTATGTCACCAGATGCACCAAACCACACCCTCCCGTACATTGAGTACCAGGGAAAGAAGTTTGGGGAGGCTTTGCCCATTGCTCGCTTCCTAGCACGAAAATACCGTAAGTTTTGTACATGGTACATACTGATTTTACTATGTATATTACCTTAGATTGTATGTTATCTGCCGCATCTTTTCTCTCTACATTACATGATTTTCTTAATTATTCCATTGCTGCACTTCATTCTTTTTTACACTTTATATGCTTTCTCCACCTAGCTACATGTCTATCTACCCATCTATAACCTACATACCTATCTATTAAGCTATGCATCAAGCTATCTATCTATCTATCTATCTATCTATCTATCTATCTATCTATCTATCTATCTATCTATCTATCTATCTATCTATCTATCTATCTATCTATCTATCTATCTATCTATCTATCTATCTATCTATCTATCTATCTATCGTGTAATTGTTATTGCTTTATTTTGCAGGACTTCTCGGGAGCGACGAGGTCGAGCAGTTAGAGAGCGAGATTATCATCAACCATGTAGAGGCGTTACGCAACGCTGCCTTCAGGTTCAAAAGCGACTCACTCCTGACACCACAACAGAAAGTGAGATTAACATATTTTGTACTATTTGGTAATATTATGTTAAGTATAATGTTTTATTGGTACCAAAGAAATCTTACATTTTTAAAAGAAAAAAAAGGGGAAAACAAAATTAATTGTTTGCCTTTCATTAGTAAATTACTATAAACGAGATACAAGTAGGTTACAAGGAAAATAAATTGCAAAAGAGTGAGAGACAGACATGGTGAGAAATAAAGAGTGAGAGGAAAAATAAAGAGGGAGAGAGAGAGGGGGGGAGAGAGAGAGAGAGAGAGAGAGAGAGAGAG
>RQTK01000786.1:173163-192419 GCA_003991915.1 Elysia chlorotica | reverse complement strand
TGTTGTTGTTGTTGTTGTTGTTAATATTATTATTCATATCTTGTTAGGCCTGACGCTGAGGGATTGCGCTACAGCCTGTAGGGTGGAGTGTGGGATGTTCGAGTACAGCCAAGTCCACAGTGTGTGTAAATTCTATAGTGAGAGGAATTACGACTTTGGCTACACAGTCTCCAGCGACGCTGATTGGACATGGGCCTACAAAAGGCGGCACAGTAAATTTTTTTTCTAAATATTTAGTAGAAATACAGCTTAACAAGCAGAATATAAAAACTCTCTTTCATGTAAAACAAACACATAGGTATAGAACGAAATGTAAGTTTTGAGTGGTCGCGGTGTTGAAAGCATGTAGATCTAAAGGGTCTCCGTTACCCATTTCGAGTGCTCAGGTAAATTTTTAGAAATGATGTACCCGTAGAGCATACCTGCATTTTTAACCAAACTCCAATCAAAGATAGATAATAGTAAGAGAGAAATATGTGCATTTTCTGTACATTTTCTGCTTGTTTCGCGTTGCAATGTATTATTAATCTTGTATCACCCTCAGCATCTTCATACCATCTTTATCCTGGCTTGTCATTAATAATTATGTGTCAGCCTTTTGGTTTATCTGCCGCAGCCACCGTAGTCTTCCAAACCGGGTGGACGCTTGTGTTCCGCGCTCAGGCCAAGATTGCGGTGGGCGCGTTCGAGACCTGGAACGACACAGACGCTACCACAGACAACCCCGTGCGTGACGACTTCCCCCACGCCTGCCTGCGATTGGTGGAGTACGAGTCATGTGACCGACACTTCCGCAGCCACGTCATAGACAACTGGGTCAACATTGATCAGGTCAACAAGTTTTGTAGAGTTATAAACCTTGCAAGATATTTCATATTAACATTGAAAATAATAAAACCAAGGTCATCAACAACGAGAACAAAACAAAACAAAAACAAACAACAACTAAGGTTCCTTTTCTTATTGAAAATGTCTTAGACCCTGTGTGTTCTCTATAGATGGAGGGAGATAATTCTCTCTCTCTCTTTCTCTCTCTCTCTCTCTCTCTCTCTCTCTCTCTCTCTCTCCTTCTCTCCGGGTTTAACGTCTCCTAGGTTCCCCTGGGGGGTCCTATACGGCGACAGGCGGCGTTGACAGAAGACAAAAAATCAGGAGGAAGGCAAGCCATGATAGATCCTACACTGGTTCATTCTATTACTACGAGGCTGGTCCTCTTATGTATAGGGTTCCCTAATTTTTGAGGTTCTAAAGTGGAAAGGGGGGAAAGCTTGAGACAGATAAGACAAACCTTCCCTTCTACCCTGGGGGGGGGGCTGGTAAGGTTAGGTTTATACATTTAATTTTCTTTTTATGAGTGAGGCGGGAGATTGAAAAAGTAGGTGCAACTGGTATGGCTGCATAGTTAAAACCGGGGGTATTACCCTATTGGTATTCTAATTAAGTATTGTTCCACCATTCCCAATATTGCCGTGGCTGTTGCAGCTCCTACGATCACCACCTATCCTCCATAGTCTTAGACCCTGAAACATACACAGGTCTATTTTTGTATTGAGCGTTAAAACCAATACACTTGTATAGGTTGAAAAAAGATATTCAACTTTCCAATTTCTAGAACTCCACAATAAATATAAGAATAGGTTGATAATGATATTATCATTTCTCTATGTTTATAGCGCTCCACCCATAAACATAAATCAGTGAAATGTGCCTAAAAAGTGAAAAGCCTATAAACGCAACTTTCTTCAATATATCCCCGTGACTATATCTACGCACTCGTTATATTATTGATTTCTCGTATTTACAAGTTGATGTTGTTGTTGAGTTGGTTTAACGTCCAACATCAGCACTATAACAGGCTATATTGTGGACGGGCCCCAAGACTAACGCCTGACAATTTTATGTGCTGCCACACACGAGACAGGACGTGGATGCCATGACCCCTGTCTTTATTATATTACTATATTATACTGACACCGACCCAACCAGTAAGGAACGCAATCGCCAGGTCTCGAAGCCGATGTTCTACCCCAGGACCACCGCGTCCCCCCTGGTCTTTACAAGATTAGTTTATATACAATCAGATATAATTTTGCTGTCTATTTAAGAAAAGTATGTCACCGAACTTAATTATATAAGCTCAGATATAAACTTCCTGTTTTTCTAAGAAAACTATGTCACCAAACTTAACATCGTGTTTGATGTCCCCAGGTCCGTTTCTCGCTGATAAGCGGCGGCCTGGAGGTGGCCTACATCCTGTTTGACGGGGTCGGGTCCAACAGCACCTCCTGGTTCTCCCAGGACAGAGTCGTCAAGTCCTCCTGGCCTGACCTGGGGTCTGACTCGGCCGTGGAAACATTCGACCTGTTTGGGTACGTTTCGTTCTTAGGTGGTTTTTTTTGTTGCGAAAGACAAGAAAAAAACCCAACACAAAACACTCAACAAAGAAGACACAAGACACATTGTTCGACATCCCCTACGACATGATTTTGACAAAAGACAGATGCGATCCGACTCGGCCGTGGAAACATTCGATCTGTTTGGGTTTTTTTGTGAAAGACAGAAAAGACTGAACAAAGACACACGACAAACAGGATGCAAGACCTATTGTTCGACATCCCCTACGACATGATTTTGACAAAAGACAGATGCAACGTAGAGGAACGTATGAAGTGCAAAAAAAAATAAAATAAAAAAAGATAGTAAAACTTATTCCTGCCAAGATCTATCCTAATTTTTAACAGTAATTTCAAAAGGAAAGGAAAACTACATGTATACTTATTAGCATGATGGTGGCCTTGTACTCTATAAACAATTTATATGCATATAATTATATGAAACATATGAATGATATTTAGAATTGTTACCTGCTCATTCTTATATACATCCTCAACTATAGGTGGCATGAAGTTGTCTCAACCGAAATAAACAAAAGTAAACTCATTACCACCCTTTTTAAAATTTGGTGTGTCGTTGTTTGTTGTTATAATTTTTTTTTTATTGTGATTATCTCTGTTTCTATTTCTAACATGACGTAAACTATCTTGATTTAAAAAGAAAGTCTGTGATATTACCAAAAAAAACATCTATTTATGTCACACTTAAATTGGTGCCTTGCATATTGTTTGCCAAGCTCTACTGCAACATCAACACTTTTTTATTATTATACCACAACAACAACAACAACAACAACAACAACAACAACAACTACTACTACTACTACTACTACTACTACTACTACTACTACTACTACTACTACTACTACTACTACTACTACTACTACTACTACTACTACTACTACTACTACTACTACTACTACTACTACTACTACAACTGAAAAACTTATCGCGATACGTATTATTAATAATAAGTCCTTACACTTTTATTTTTAACCTACTTATCAAACATTGAAAAACGAAAAATTGTACATGCGTGTGAAAAGGACCATTTACTTGATGTCTGCATACCTTTTCTACAGTTGTTAGAAGTAGCTATATACACGCCATCGAGTAAGACGGTATTTTTTAAAATTTATTTTCACTAACCTCATTAATTTTTTTTAGGATGCGGGTTGTTCCAAAACTGTGGCGCACGTTTTTGATATTCGGACCCGCAGCCGTCTGCAACATGGACCAGATGTACACCATGGTGATAGACCAGGGCTCCGACTCGTGCTGTCTGGCTCTGTTCTGGAACATTGTCTATGACGGCTTCCCTTCCTTCTACTACTCCAAGATGCCTGGACTGGGAGCCCTGCATACCCTTATGGGTAGGTTCTTCATTTTTTATCTATTGTTAAATTTTTTTTATTGTACTAGTTGAAGGCCCGCCAATTCGCGGGATTAAAAATATAAATCAATTCCAATTCTATGATAAACAGTGTTACTTAGTCTAAAACAGTATACTCATGCCGGTAACATGTTCTCACTCACACCAAGTGATGCGGATGTGAAAGTTGAATTTTAACTTCGAATGCTATTTCGAAAATGTCTAAGATTCTTCAGTATCCCCCACAAACAGCTGGTGTAAAGGTTCCGGTAAAGTTTGAAAAGGTGGTAAATGAACTTGACCATTGGCACAGCATAGTGAGGATGTTTATGTGGGCCATAATTTGCGTCACAATATTGGCATATCTTTGTCATTCCCCCAATATTGTTGGCAACAATATTGATATTGTCTTGGTTTGGGTCAGTTGGTAGTGTATGCGTAGAAGCTGCGTGACTGATGTGAGGTGGCGACGATAGTCGTGATGTAGATCTAATCCGTGTGGGTCTATCTGCTCCTTGTGGTGGTGAAGCAGATGTAAAGCAAGACTTAGGTCTACGTTGTGGAGGTCTAGATCTATGTCTGTTTTCTCTTTGACGTAGATCTAGATCTAGATTTCGATCAGTATCAGTAGGCCTAGATGTGGATGGTTGATCAAGTGCTGTATTGTCATTGTTTGGGGCAGATGGCAGTGTAACTGTAGAAACTGCCTGACTGAGGTCATGTGGAGGCGTTAGTGATGATAATAGACCTAGATCTAATCCGTGTGGTTCTATCTTCTTTTTATGGTGGTGTAGCAGATCTGAAGTTGGGTTTACGTTGTGGAGATCTAAATCTATATCTGTTTTCACTTTGTCGTAGATCTAGATCTAGATTTCGACCACCATCATTAGGCCTAGATATGAACGGTTGATCAAGTGATGTTTGTGATTGTGTGCAATGATCTTGATCAAGATTTCAGAACGGAATAAACGACGCCTGCGTTAGCTATTAATGATTAAAGCTCGTGGGTCATGCAATAATTATACATTTAGGCTGAATCTATGATTGTTTACCCTGATTTGGATACCTAGAATTATTGATCTCTTTATTTAAATCAATAAAACAAAAAGCTAGATCTAGCCGAAAATGGACGTAGTGTGACATCGTCTTTTATAGCTTAAAAAGCAGTTGAACAATCCAATCGAGCATAATCAAAGATGACGACCCAACTGCCACTCAAGTAGCCAAGCTGTAGGCCTTGCTTCGTGCACTGTGGAGATCAGAATGAAGTTTTTCCACGGTGGGCCAACTGCGCATGCGTTGACCTTCTTTTTAATTTCCACGAAAAACTCACGGTAAATATCGGTGCATTTTTTAACACTTCGTTTTATAAAAGCTATCCGTCTATAGAACATATTCAGTGTGACTGGGAATACTCAAACAAGGTACCACGTAGCTGCAATTTGGGACGTCGAAAAGTATGTTCTATTAATTGAGCTAAATAATCATGGTAGCTTGAGAATAAAAGCCTTTTAATAACTTTGCATATGCATTTTTACAGTCTGCAATAATCGCTAGCTTTAAGTCGTTTATACCTCTAGAATTTTTTTCTAATAGAAATGAGGTAGAAACTAAGAATCGAACCACGGGTTCTTCGCTGATTCGACCCGAGCTCTACCACCTGGTCTCTCTGACTCCCTGTTTAACTAACACTTTCTTGCTTTACGGTTTCTCCCTTTCAGCGCCAGTCGAGTACGCCGAGGCTGAAGTGTTGGCTGTTTCTGTCACTTTCCTTTGAACATCGGAGGAAAGCAACGAGTGGAGGGCGAGAAATCTAAGTACCCTTATGTCACGTGTATATCTAGATTTAGAACACAACATGCTAAGTTGCTGAAAAATAAAATAACAATAGTACAATGTATAGCAAATAGTGTGAGACCACAACAAGTTAGGTTTGTACATGTTCATTGTTGGCCATACCAGGCGCAGATACAGTTTAGAACGTTTTTAATGTATTGTATAACTAAAAGGATGAGGTTTTGGTCGTTTGTGTGACTTTCCTAAAAACACCGCATTAAATTGAAATTTGTGTATTTTGAAGAAAATTAAGTATTAAGTGTTTTATAACAGAGTCAGAAAACAAGCAAAGTTCATATGTTTTTGGTTGGCCATGCCAGGCGAAGACACAGTTTAGAAAACGTTATTTTAATTGGAATGACGAGGTTTAAGCCGAATCTGTGACTCTAATAATTTATGAACTTGGAAAGAAAGAGAGACGAATGGATTAAAAAAATAAGTAACGCTTATATAAAATTTGGAGTCATAACACAACTAGCAAAATTTGTATTTTTTTTAGCCACAACACGCAATTATAATTCTGAAGGGCAGGTTTTTGTTATTGGAGAGATGAAGTTTCAATCTTATGGACAACGAGTTCTCAATTTGAGTAACGGTAAAAAGGGTTTTTTTTAAAACAAATATATTATTAATCTTTATTCCATAAACAATACTACATTGTCAGAGGAGGTATTGGGTTACTTTAGAGGCAAACATCAGATATGAACAGTATTGGACAAGACAAAGATTATTGCACAAAGATATAAATTATTGTTCCAGTATAGTTTGGAGATATTTTCAAAGTTCGGAGCTAAAGTATCTTACCCCTATTCTATGTCAGCTGAAAGTTACTATCTCATTCAGAAGAGAAGTATTACACTCTGCACATTTTCAGTGTATAGAGGCAAACACAATTATGAAGTTAGCATCATTTTTTTAAATAGAGGACTAAAATATATATATACGGCACCTCGAAATGTTGAATATAACATTGTGTACAGGAATATTCGTACAGCTGAGAAGTTATTAAAGGACGAAATTTAATATTCGCATCATACAACGTTTTTGTTGTTTCTGCCCAAGTTCTATTTTTCCTTACTTCGGGTTTGTGACTGTTTTGTCATATTATACACAATTATACTAAATCCCTATACATTTTACGATATCTTTACGTTTTGGTTGATCATTAAATGTAAGATGAATGTAGTGATTCAACCTTGCCTTTCTAAACTGAGTAATACAATAAGATACACTATTCTGCTGAGATTTCTTACCATGAAACAAATGACATCATACTCATTTTGAGTTTGCTGCATTTTTGGTTCTGTTTGCTTTTCCTCTAATCTCTCTCTCTCTCTCTCTCTCTCTCTCTCTCTCTCTCTCTCTCTCTCTCTCTCTGTATAACTGTCTCTATGTGTCTCTTTTCTCTTTCTCTCTCTCTCTCTCTCTCTCTCTCTCTCTCTCTCTGTATAACTGTCTCTATGTGTCTCTTTTCTTTCTCTCCACACCCCTCTCCCCACCCCCCTCTCTATCTCTCTCTTTCTCTCTATCTCTCTCTCTCTCTCTCTCTCTCTCTCTCTCTCTTTCTCTCTCTCTCTCTCTCTCTCTGTCTCTCTCTCTTCTTCTTCTTCTTCTCTCTCTCTCTCTCTCTCTCTCTCTCTCTCTCTCTCTCTCTCTCTCTCTCTCTCTCTCTTTTTTCGGAATAAGTGTATTTAAGAAATGTCTGTTTTTACCTGTCCTGAGAGGAAAATGGCTTATGGTTGGAATGAAAAGTTACACAACTCAGGATAAAGCATCATTTCCTAAAAAAATTTCAGGTTCGCTCCCTTTGTCTACTGTAAAATTTATAAATCTGAAACTAGTTGAGTTGGTTTAACCCTTTCTGTACTGGCGGGACTTAGAAGTCACACTATTTTAAAATACCAATAACACCGTCAAAATTTGGTTTAAGGTGATTTACATAAATGCAGCCTCCCAAATTCTCCATTTTTTGAGCCACCAGAAACTCAAGCAGTCTGAAGACCACATACCTCCTCGTCCTTTATAAGATAAGCTTGTTGTAGGCCTACAGCTATTCAGTGGTTTTCAGCAGGATAAAATCCATGGGTTCAGTTATCAAATGCGCTACAAGTTTTAGTAATGATTGACCCTATCGTAGAATATTATACAATTGTTCGAGCCTGTTGTATACTTTATATCGTTCAAAAATCCCATTTAAAAGTCAGATGCTAGTCCGAGTGGAATCATTTAGTTCAACATCTTAAATAAAATATTTAGAAGTAAAGTGATAACAGGTGAATAATAGTCACCTGTCACACAGAGGCACAAATTAAGTTGATCGCATTGATATGCCCTTGTTCTAGCGCCTTTTGTATTGATCTGCACACCTTCCATTTCAAAATGACAAATCTCAAAGCTTTTACTTTTTATAATTTTTTTAAAACCCACCAAAAAAAAAATATATATATATCATTTTGATCGTTTATGGATATCATAGGAGGACTATGATTTCTGTCTGTTGCAATGTGAGCACTATATAAGCTATATTGTGGACAGGCTCCAAGACTGACGTCTGTCGATTTTATTTGCTGCGGCACACGAGACAGAGCGGGGAGACCTGAACTTCTGTCTGTTGCAATGTGAGCAATATATAAGCTATATTGTGTAAAGGCTCCAGGACTGACGTCTGACGAGTGTACGTGCTGCGGCACACGAGACAGGGCGGGGAGACCTGAACTCCTGTCTCAGACAGTCACATTATACTGACAGGGTGACGCTGAAGCCCAGTTGGCAAACAGCACGGCCTCAAACTAGATGACCTCACATTTTCTCCTACTGCACTGGTTGGCTGATCCAGGAAATAATAATTGATGTAACCGGGTGGACAGAAAGTCTGACATCCACGCTCTGTCTCGTGTGCGACAGCACATAAAATCGTCAGACGTTAGTCTTGGACCCGCCTATATAGTGTGACCAGGTGGATAGAAAGTCTGACATCCACGCTCCGTCTCAGTGTGGAAGCTCGTAACAAATTTCCAGACGTTAGTCTTGAGACTCGACGCTATCTCAGATTGGATGAAAGATGATCCTTCACTAAAACGGTAACTGTTGGTTTCTGAGCGTGCGACGTTAGCAGCTAGGCAAAAATATCGCAGACACGGGCCTAGACATTGGCACATACTGCCACACACAGAGAGGGAGGCGCGGTGGTCCAGGGGTAAAACATTGGCTTTCGACGCAAAAGGTCCCGAGTTCGGTTGGCTGTTGCGTGTTAGTATAATGTGACCGGCTGAGACAGGAGTCATGGTATCCCCGCCCTGTCTCGTGTGTGGCAACACATAAAATTGTCAGACGTCCGTCTTGGGGCCCGTCCACAATATAGCCTATATAGTGCTGCTGTTGGATGTTAAACCAACCCAACCCAGCCACACACAGACAGTGCGGGGGGCCGGGGACCTCTGCCTTAGCTGGTCACATCATACCGACACCGACCCGCCCAGTAGAGAACCAGACCTGCGAAAAAAACTTCCACGATAGATTAATGTTCAACGTCGATTGTAAAAGCACTTAAAAAGTTGATATCTAATAATGAACAACTCGAGTCATACAAAAAACAAAAAATGAAGCCAGTCGATTTCAGACATATAGGATTAGGAGGACACATTTGTGTTTTATTTGAATGACCAATGTCAGCCATACTTAGATTTTTTTTACAAACATATATTTATCTGTAGGGGTTAGTAATTAATGAAATTCATGGTAACACATGTAATGACTTGTCATAAATGGAATTTCACAAAATGGTCATTAAAATTATTGAAATGTATAATTTATATCAACATACCACATACTTTGTACAAAGTAATACAAATAGTTTACCAAACACACTCCTTCACTCACACCCATAAAAATAACATCTGGTACAAAGATAGAAAACAAATATCATGATTTGAGGTAATTACAAGGGAGCAGATCATGAGACAGAATATTAATGCATTTCATTATTTGAACAATCCAGTTAAATAATTTATCTCGTATTTTTAATTGAATTTACCCGAGTAAAACACCACAATGTAATTTTTATTTATTGGTGTACAACTCACATCAATACACATACATTGGTTTTGTTTATCTATACCCCTATCTAAATGACATAGCTCTGTCTGCTTGTCTCAAAAACTTACTCCAACTTGATTGAAAACATTAGAGATGTCTAATGAGCAGGAATATTTTAGCATCACTTTGTAATAGTTCTAAAAAAATTGAATTGCGCACTTTGTGTTTCTTTTAAAACTAAAATTCGGAGCACTGTTTAGCATTCGTCCCTCCCATTGCGTGATGAGCTAGTAACACGAACCTACATTATAAGATTTCACGGGTGGAATGCACAAACAAGACGTAGCTTACGTCTCGTCGTAACAATATAAGAAAAGGAAGATTTTGACGACGAGGTGTAAGTTAGTCAGGTTTGTGCATTCTACCCCATAACTCTGAACTAAGGGCCGTAACTCGCGATGACTTCACAATTTGTTCTTACCTAAAACACTGTGAAATAAAGAGGCGGTGCTGAAAAATTGAGAGCGAGCAAGGCTAAAAGTCTTCTGTAAAATCTTCAAAACAAAAATGTTAAAACTCACGTTAGCACTCATTCAACTCACTTAAATATTTTGATTTGAATGGTACAAACTAGAACCTTCTTAACCCTTTCCCTGGCGACATATTAAACAACACATACCTGACAACTGGCTTTGAGACGCCCGTACAATTTGTATATAGTGAAATGTTTGTCTAGCATATCCATGAAAACTGGGTGTAATTCACCCATACAGCATAAAGCTAGGCTTGCCTTTTGTTATGTTTATGGGAGTGAACCCATGTTGGCAAACTGGATTGGGCACAAGAGTTACTTCTCTTAGTTTTCTAGAGTTATTGCCCGTGCCTATTGTATTTTGTTCTGACAAACATTTTGAAGTTCACAAGTTTCCATTCCGAAACAGCTCCATAAACTGAAAGCATTCATACGATTGAATGCAAATAGATGTAAGTTTAAGCGTTAACAAATTACGTAAATGTATTGTCAGTTTTTTTAAAATATTGTTATATCCATCTCAGCTCAATGTACACATTTTTGTTTTACTGGTCTATACGTGAACACCTTTTGTCACCTATTGGGAAAACATCTGAAATATATCATGTGCCTAAAAAATCTACGATCAAAGAATTAAACGATCTTAGATCGGTCGCCTTAACCTCTGTGGTCACAATAATATTATTGTTAAGAAAAGATTATTGAAGGAGTTTAAGAAGTGCTTTTCTGCTTTATAAGATCCCATGCAGTTTGCTTACAGAGAGAAATCTTGAATTATCAATACTTGTATTTCTACACAACGTTTACAAACATCTTGATATTCCTAGAATCTTGAATTATCAATACTTGTATTTCTACACAACGTTTACAAACATCTTGATATTCCTAGAAACATGAATTATCAATACTTGTATTTCTACACACCGTTTACAAACATCTCGATATTCCTATAAATTATGTAGAATAATAATTGTTTATACCTGTTTCGTCAGCTTATGGTCAATGTTCAAAGCTCACGGTTGGATTACACCCAGTTGTCAGGGAAACGGTCAAACGTATGATAACAAGCACACTGGAACAAGCATGGAATGTGAATCTGGTGTGTAGTACAAGCATACTCTACATTGCACACAGTGCGTAACACACACACACACACACACACACTACATAACACGCACACATACACACTACTTAACATAAATGTAGAGTATTGCACCAGTTAGGGAAATAGGTAATTATGTTCACATATTGTACTTTTAATTATATCACTACAGTACGTATCAATCCATATAGATTTAGTTTTCCGAAAAGAAATTAAGAGACGGCCAATCTTGTCGCCAGTATTTCGGGACAGAAAATTGTAACATCAGAGACATGGAAGTACATCAGGAGAAATAACTTGCAACGTCCTTCTAGGACTTTACTTTAGGCGAGGTCGCATTAAAACGGTTGTATCTGCACTTTTCGGAAAACCGTCAAGCTCATGGATTTTACTTTATTGTTAACCGGACTGTCAATCTATACAGATAAGTTATTATTTTGACCTTTTTCTTTTTAGTTATAATATTTGTGTGTGTAGTGCCACGTCTAATTTTACCCAAACTACTGTTGGAACTTATTGAATGTCACATCAGAAGATTCTGTTGACTAAATTGAATGGAGAGATTTCTTACTCACAGAACCCCCCCCCCCCTCAAAAAACAAAACAAAAAAACTTTATGCAAGAAAAACTAAAACTTTCGTCGAATCATGTTCATGGGTTGGTGAGTGTGAAAAAAAGGGTGAAAACGAAGATGACTGGATTAGAGTAAATCAAGAATGTCAATAAATAGGTAAAGAAAAAAAAAGAAGGAAAGAGATCAAGCACGCAGGAGCAAGAGGAATTTTGAAGGAATATTTTTTAGACCTTAATTGTTTTTAATTCTTCTCACAGCCACCAATTAGACTTGTTGCACTGCACGGTATATACAAAAGTAAATTGGATTCACGTGATAAGGCAACGTTATGCTGGGAAACATTAAACTCACGCATCAGCTTTCTCTTAAAGAGGAACAGTGGTTGATGGAGTAGTATAGACATGTATCTTGGGCGTGTCATAGATCAAGGGACAGGATAAAACAAGAGGTTAACAGCATGCTCACTGTCGTTTCATTCTTATGTAGATCGATATCCGCATGTGTCAGTATTTTAAATACACGTACCTCAAAGTATTTGCTTTATTTCAAAACAAGGAGATCTTTGTTCTTCATACATGTAGATCTATAACCGTACATCATTCTTTTAAATACATACATATGAAAAATATTTGCCATCATCCCAAAAGAATAAAATAAAACAAACAATATTGGCAATGTATGACATCAATGATATGTACAACCTGCATTCTCATTCTGAAGCGAATGGTGTACAACTGTGTTCGCACTGGGGGTAGAATATAAATAACAGAGAGAGAGAGAGAGAGAGAGAGAGAGAGAGAGAGAGAGAGAGACAGAGAGAGAGAGAGAGAGAGAGAGAGAGAGAGAGAGAGAGAGAGAGAGAGAGAGAGAGAGAGAGAGAGAGAGAGAGAGAGAGAGAGAGAGTGACAAGAGAGATATAAAGATAGATAGGTGAGACAGAGATAATGATTAGAGAGCTAGAGACAAGTAAATGGTGTGAACGTGGAGAGACATTGAACAAGTTCCTGAGGAGTTGGCAACACGTGCGCTGTCATGGGACCTGGAGAGACAGTCGAAGTGAACAGTGGGCTGGTGGGCTGAGTACATTTCAGTTCTACAGTAGTTCTACATACAGTATAAGATCGTGCTCACACACACACACATTCAACAATACTACATGCTAAGGTCGCCGTATGAGGACACCCACTTTCTTAGGCCAGAGCCAGACTGTCCCTGGTGGATGGAATGGGGCTGTGGCTGGACTGAGTTTTCTGTATGAAACCTTGTTGTATTTATTAGCGCAGTCAGACCAAGGCTGAAAAGAAAGGGTTTCATACGAAATTTCATACGAAAGCCACAGCCCCACCCTAGCCACCAGAGGCAGTCAGGCTTGGGTTCTTACAACGGTGGACGCGCATCGGTGAGTGGAGGAGTTGGTTTATTAGAGTCCAACGACACTTTAAGGCTATATCCTGGAAGGGCCCCAAGACTAACGTCTGAATTTTTTACATGCTGCCACACACCAGACAGTGCGAGAATGCCATGACTCCTGTTTCAGTCGGTCATAATTTACTGGGACCGACCCAACTAGTATGGGCGATACTGACATGTATATTAGTTATGTCCGATCGCGGTCTTTGAATCAGGGACCCCAGTCAATTAAAGAATAGAATGTTTGCCTTCAAATAATATTGCCTAGACTCTGTCCCGCCCCAGGTACATTTATTTGTCACATTTCATCACATTCTGTTGGGTTGGTGTCTATATACTGGGGAGTGCTGAGGTAACATTTATTTGTCACATTTCATCACATTCTGTGGGTTGGTGTCTATATACTGGGGAGTGCTGAGGTAACATTTATTTGTCACATTTCATCACATTCTGTTGGGTTGGTGTCTATATACTGGGGAGTGCTGAGGTAACATTTATTTGTCACATTTCATCACATTCTGTTGGGTTGGTGTCTATATACTGGGGAGTGCTGAGGTAAAAGTCCTGGTGTGGCAGGCCAGACTCTTTGTGGCAGCACGTAATGAATTTTCAGACTTAATATCTTGGACACCGTCACCGCATATGGGAGGTTAAACGAGAAGAGGGGTGTTATTCCTTAGAGAGTATAGCAGGGTACGACCTTCATATGTAATTCTTTATGAGCGCTGTAGTATTATAAATTATAGATAGAATACCACTCTGATAAAATATTGTGCTATACCAAAATCAGATTGGTGATATTAAAAGAAAAAGAACAGCGTTTTGATACGTCATTTGTTGTTACTTTGCTTTTTTACCCGATTGAAAATTGCGTATCATGTACCTCATACAGGTTTTAAAAAAAAGTTTAAAAAGAATGTTAATAGAACTTGCGTTCATCAAAAAAGTAGCTCTACAAAACCACAATTGGGATTCCCATTTGTAGTTTTTTGTGTTAGCCGAAGTTGATAATTTATGAACAGGAAAATGTCTTTACAATAGCAACTTGTAGCAACATTTGATGAAGAAAACTAACATTTTGATACAGCTTTGTAAATTGAAAGCAAGACAATAACTCACCGGGTGTAACTTAATATAACAAAGGTAAACACTGCAAAAATCATAATTATGTCTAAAACTTTAACCACAACTGAGGTGGATGAGTTTAAACAATGATACAGCACTAACAAATTAACCAAAAAGGTTCTTTTCATGGGGGCAGTGACTAGTTTTAGTTAATCTCACAACTGTTTGACTACGTTTTAAAACGTTGCAGTTCTTCTTAATTATGTACAACCTGCATTCTCATTCTGAAGCGAATGGTGTACAACTGTGTTCGCACTGGGGGTAGAATATAAATAACAGAGAGAGGGGGAGAGAGAGAGAGAGAGAGAGAGAGAGAGAGAGAGAGAGAGAGAGAGAGAGAGAGAGAGAGAGAGAGACAAGTAAATGGTGTGAACGTGGAGAGAGATTGAACAAGTTCCTGAGGAGTTGGCAACACGTGCGCTGTCATGGGACCTGGAGAGACAGTCGAGGTGAACAGTGGGCTGGTGGGCTGAGTACGTTTCAGTTCTACAGTATAAGATCGTGCTCACACACACACACACGCACACATATTCAACAATACACATGCTAAGGTCGCCGTATAAGGACAATCACTTCCTTAGGCCAGAGCCATACTGTCCCTGGTGGATGGGGTGGGGCCCCAAGACGGACGTCTGACAATTTTATGTGCTGCCAGGGTGGGGATATCATGTCTCCTGTCTCAGCCGGTCACATTATACTGACACCGACCCAACCAGTTAGGAACGCACCAGCCAGGATTCGAACTCAGGACCTTTTGCGTCGGAAGCCGATGTTCTACCCCTGGGCCACCGCGCTCAGCAGGGTACGACCTTCAAATGTAATTCTTTATGGGCGCTATGGTATTATAAGTTATAGATAGAATACCAGTCTGATAAAATATTATATTATACCAAAAGCAGGTTGGTGGTATTAAAAGAAAAAGAACAACGTTTGATACGTCATTTGTTGTTATTTTGCTTTTTTACCAGATTGAAAATTGCGTGCCATGTACCTCATACAGGTTTAAAAAAAGTTTAAAAAGAATGTTAATAGAACTTGCGTTCATCAAAAAAGTAGCTCTACAAAACCACAATTGGGATTCCCATTTGGAGTATTTTTGTGTTAGCCGAAGTTGATAATTTATGAACAGAAAAATGTCTTTACAATAACCCGAAGAAGGAATGAAAATGCCTTTATATGGTAACCCTGAAACATTTTATTCAGAATACTTGTAGCAACATTTGATGAAGAAAACTAACATTTTGATACAGCTTTGTAAATTGAAAGCAAGACAATAACTCACCGGGTCTAACTTAATATAACAAAGGTAAACACTGCAAAAATCATAATAATGTCTAAATCTTTAACAGCAACTCAGGTGGATGAGTATAAACAATGATACAGAACTAACAAATTAACCAAAAATCTTCTTCTCATGGGGGCAGTGACTAGTTTTGGTTAATCTCACAACAACTGTTTGACTATGTTTTAAAACGTTGCAGTTCTTCTTAACTTCTGAATTAAAAAACAACGACAAGAAACCAGATGGAGTCATATCATGTTTGATCTAAAACGTGCAGTTTTTACTATTTTACGATTATTAAAGAAAAGTTTATAAGGTTTAAAAGTTAATGACAAATCTACATTTATATCTACATTTATAACAAAAAAAACACAAAAAAAAACAAAACAAACTAGCAGATATAGTGACTATGACTGACGCTGACACACCTACACCTACAAAAAACTGAATCCTCGTGTTTGGAGATACAAGCGCATCAAAAAAAAAGTTAAGGGTGTAAACTTCAGATCCTGCTGTTGACTGAGTGTTGTTGTTTAGCGTCCAACGTCAGCACCACACAGGCTATAACGTGGACGGGCCCCAAAACCAACGTCTGAAAAGTTTACTTGCTGCCACACGGACAGTTCAGGGATACCAAATTCTGTCTCACATTAACCTGACACTGATCCAACCAGTAGAAGACGAAGTCGTCAGAGTGGGGCTCCAACTACGGACCTCCCACGTCGAAAGCCAATGTTCTATCCCAGGCCCACCCCGTAAGACTATCTGACTGTGTACATCTACCTCAGGAAAAACTTGTATAGGGCCAAAATCGTTTATTTAAGCTGGCGTCGGACTGAGCATACACCATGCACTATACATCATACATCATATATCATACACCGTGATGTCTGAGTGATGTATGATGTCTGATGTATGATATTTGGTGTAACATACATGCTCAATTCAACGCCAGCCTAATCATTGCGTATGCCTTATAGAAAATACAGCCAGTTGTGTATTTGTTTCATAATTTGTTTTATTTTTAATAATAAAATTATCTATAAAAGCGACTGATGTATTCCGTGGTTTTGCGCTATTCGCAGTCAGTTAAGTGGTCCCGTTATGTTGTCTCTAAAGGATATACGATAATTTTTGTTCTAAAATTGATACTTGGCAGAATGAATAGATTTTTATAATTACATTACTTATATAACCCCAAAATACATTTTTACCCTGTTAGAAGCCTTTTCCCCACCACACTTACCAAAACGCACATTACATGAAAGACTCAAAGGGTTAACATATTTGTAAAATCCGTGTTAGTAGTTCCACAGAAAAACACAACTTTTCTTGCTAAATGACTAATAATTTAATAATACTGCATCATTTTCAAAACTTGGTTTGTAAAACTGAACATGACATAAGGACAGTTGATGAGAATTAAATCACGTTATATATAAGGGTGTTTGTGGTTTCAATTCGTCTGTCCCGAACAAATGCTCAATGATATGTGGAAAAGGCTCTAAGAGCACTGTGTCAACAAGTGTCGATAAAAAAAACCCGCAAATAAACATTGAAAACATACTACAAACATTTTTTTGTCTAAATAATTTATAGTTCATAATACTTTAGTAAACGAGAAATAATTTTGAAAGTTTTTTCTCACTAAAAACCCGTATTGATCATAAAACTCCACTTTTAGAATGAGGACAAAATATTTCTGTTCCATTTTTTGTGCTTATTTTCCCCCTTTACATTTTGGAGACTCCTCTTGCAGTATGTTCTAATATTGTTTCTACTGCTTGCTGTAGGCACGTATTAAGTTGTTTAACAACATTCCACTACAGTGAACAAATCTTGAAAGTAAACTATAATGTTATAGATTTATATTCAATTTGAGAGAGTGTTTAGTTTGTCAGTGAAGTCTACAAAGCATCGTCGGTTCAGATCTATTGAACATTAATTTTCTTAGATCTCTCTCTTCATTTTCACGGATTGGCTCAAGTTTCTCGACTTGAGCGATAATTTCCTATGACAGTTTGCTTTTATTATAACTGAGAAAGCAAAGCATCCTGGATTCATTCAACAACGAGGAAACAACATCACAGAGACTGTATGTCCTATATCGGACACGGTATAGGGTGGGAACATTGGAGGCCTTGCCATCATGGGACCCACTGCGAAAATGATGACGTTGGGAAAGAGGAATCTGTATCGGCAGCCAATCATAGCTCATCTTAGACTCTCCTGTACCGGCAGCCAATCACAGCTCATCCTAGACTCGCGCAGCCAATCACAGCTCACCATAGACTCTCCTGTACCGGCAGCCAATCACAGCTCACTCTAGACTCTCCTGTACCGGCAGCCAATCACAGCTCACTCTAGACTCTCCTGTACCGGCAGCCAATCACAGCTCACTCTAGACTCTCCTGTACCGGCAGCCAATCACAGCTCACCCTAGACTCGCATAGCCAATGGACGATCAGAGAAACCCCGAGCCTAGGAGGTGTGTTTACACCCACAGCTGGTGTGGGTCGCCATACCTAATCTATCAACTGAACACCGAGTCCAACCATCGGTCTGTCCAAATGAGCGATCAGAAACTCCCCATGCATAACCAGCTTTTTTACGTTATCCGTCATTGCCGTGTGGTTCACAAAGCTTATAATGAGGCAACGGTTAAAAAAAACCCGTGTCTAACGGGGTTGCTTACGTTATCTGCTATTGTCTTGTAGATCACAAGACCTGTACTATCATATGAACACGGCGTGCAATTTTCTGTCTTTGACTCGGGGAACCAAGAAGTGATTAGATAACGTCATCGTCATCATCTTGTGGATCACAGAGCCTGCAAAGATGGGGGGCTTGTTGACTTTGTACTATCACATGAACACGGCGTCCATGGAGCGGGACTTGTACATGAACTATCAAATGAACACTGCGTCCATGGAGCGAGACTTGTACATGAACTATCAGATGAACACTGCGTCCATGGAGCGGGACTTGTACATGAACTATCAGATGAACACTGCGTCCATGGAGCGGGACTTGTACATGAACTATCAGATGAACACTGCGTCCATGGAGCGAGACTTGTACATGAACTATCAGATGAACACTGCGTCCATGGAGCGGGACTTGTACATGAACTATCAGATGAACACTGCGTCCATGGAGCGGGACTTGTACATGAACTATCTGCGTCCATGGAGCGGGACTTGTACATGAACACTGCAGATGGTCCATGGAGCGGGACTTGTACATGAACTATGAGGAGACCACACCCGGCCGTCTGGGGGGCGGGAGGGGCGGGGCTTGAAGTCCAGGGTCCTGGGTCCCAGAGAAACACCGGCTGTCGGTCAAGTGTGATGGCAAGTGTCCGAGGTCTCCGTTGGCAGAGTTGGACATAGGCGGGTTGTGGCTGTTGCTGGGGGAGATGTTGTTGTTGTTGTTGATGTTGTTGGTGCTGTTGCTGTTGCAGGAGTTGTTGGCGTGCTCCCTGAAAGACTCCCCGCGTGTGACGGGCGTCGCGGCGCTGTTGTTGGTGGTTGCCGTGCTGGGCGCGGCTGTTGTGGTGTTGGCGGCGGTGGCGGCGGTGGCGCGGGCATAGGAG
>RQTK01000786.1:138595-159692 GCA_003991915.1 Elysia chlorotica | reverse complement strand
CTCTCCTTTCCCCCCCCCCCCCCCACTACTTACATGTTTGAGAACAATGAGGTGGTCTATAAGGAAGACACACTCCCTCCTCTCTCTCTTTCTCTCTCTCTCTCTCTCTCTCTCTCTCTCTCTCTCTCTACCCCTCCCCCCTCTACTCACATGTTTGAGGACCATGAGGTGGTCTATCAGGAAGACACACTCCGACTTAAACAGCTCCCAGACGGCCTCCCTCCTCTTCCTCTCCGTGTCGGAGAGCGAGCTGAGCTGGCTGTTGTTCTGATGCTTGTCCGAGCTGGCAATCAGGTCAGTGTAGGAACAATACCATAGACCAGGGCTTAAACAAATGCTCAATGTGTAGGAACAATACCACAGACCAGGGGTTAAACAAATGCTCAATGTGTAGGAACAATAGCATAGACCAGGGGTCAAACAAATGCTCAATGTGTAGGAACAATAGCACAGACCAGGGGTCAAACAAATGCTCAATGTGTAGGAACAATAGCACAGACCAGGGCTTAAACAAATGCTCAATGTGTAGGAACAATAGCACAAACCAGGGGTCAAACAAATGCTCAATGTGTAGGAACAATAGCACAGACCAGGGGTTAAACAAATGCTCAATGTGTAGGAACAATAGCACAGACCAGGGGTCAAACAAATGCTCAATGTGTAGGAACAACACCACAGACCAGGGGTCAAACAAATGCTCAATGTGTAGGAACAATACCACAGACCAGGGGTCAAACAAATGCTCAATGTGTAGGAACAATACCACAGACCAGGGGTCAAACAAATGCTCAATGTGTAGGAACAATAGCATAGACCAGGGGTTAAACAAATGCTCAATGTGTAGGAACAATACCACAGACCAGGGGTCAAACAAATGCTCAATGTGTAGGAACAATACCACAGACCAGGGCTTAAACAAAATTATTATTTCTAGTACTTCAGTCCTTCA
The DNA here is from genome assembly GCA_003991915.1 of Elysia chlorotica. Lineage (NCBI taxonomy): Eukaryota > Metazoa > Mollusca > Gastropoda > Plakobranchidae > Elysia > Elysia chlorotica. The sequence continues at coordinate 158,743 of RQTK01000786.1, read as the reverse complement.
TGCCTTCAGCAAGTACATTGTACCAGGTCTAGAGCAGGCATATGTGATCAGGTCACGCTCCTTATCTCTTTGTTCAGACAACTTTAAAAAGGAAAACAAACGAAATGTTTGACATCTCGATCCTCGAACTTGCATAGCTTTCCACATAAAACTCAAAAGCACAACTGTAAGACCTCTTTTGCTCAGTATCTAAAAACTCTAGAATTAGAAAAAAATAATACAGAATGCTTTGCTCCCAGAACTTAAACATGCAAATTTTTCAATATGAAACTTCAGGGGGTAGCACTAAGGTTACAACTGATATATCCAATGACGGATAATGGATTTAAACTAAATTTGAAATTAAAAAATACAACATTTAGGGCATAACGAAGGGCCACACGAGGAGCATCTGATAGGGCGGAGATTTAAAAAAAATCCACCTAAAAACCCTAAACACTTAGTTATCAAATTAGTACAGTGTTACAGTAAAATTCAAAAGCAGAAGACTATGAGCACAACTTCTCAGTATCCAAGAACCCCAGAAGAAATAAAATGATAGGACAGAAAAAAAGACCAATCATTGGTACTTGTTGTTTTGGCTCCCAATATGAAATTCAGAAGAAGAACTACTCAATATCTAAGGACGCTAGAGGAAAAAAATGACAGAGTTTAGAAAAAAATCTCAATCTGTAGTACTTATTCTTGCGCAAAGTTCAATATGGAGCTGAAAAGTACAGCTCTAAGAGAACAGCCTGTCAGTTTCCAAGGACCTTCAGGAAAACAAACACTAGGACATAGATATAAAAAATTCAAGTCATTGATGCTTCGCTCTTGGTACTCAAACTTAAGCATCTTTCAATGTGAAACCCAAAACCATAACACGATGAGCACAGCATCTATGGTAGTAAGGAACTTAAGGGTATAAAAAATGATTTGCGCCCCCCCCCCCCCAAAAAAAAACAAAAAAAAAACAACAACAACAACAACAAACAAAAAACAAAAACAAAAACAAAACAAAAAACAACGTCAACCCTAAGTCTGATTTTAAAACCGAATGTGAAATTTAAAACACAACACTAGAATGTTTCTCATCTAAAATGTAAATTTATATGATTCAATTCTATTTAATAAACCTCTCGATGCAGTCAATGTGTTTGCTCGATAATTTGTATTTATAACTCGCTAATTCATCCCTGAGTTATGTCCTACTTTAAGTATCCAATGTGAAATTCAAAAGCATACCATTTAAATTACGCCCCAGTACCTATGGACCACAGTTGGTTGGTTGGTTGGTTGGTTTAACATCCAACAGCTGCACTATATAGGCTAAATTGTGGACGGGCCCCAAGACGGACGTTTGAAAATTGTATGTGCTACCACACACGAGGCAGGGCGGGGATACCATGATTCCTGTCTCAGCCGGTCACATTATACTGACACCAACCCAACCAGTAGGGAACGCAACAGCCAGGATTCGAACTCGGGACCTTTTGCATCGGAAACCGATGTTCTACCCCTGGACCACCGCGCCCCCCAAGGACCACAGAGGGTAAAAACTAAAAGACTAAGATCAAACCAAATTTAATTCTAAACATGTGTTACTTTAGACTTAATTTGAAACTCAACAGCTGGGAGACACTGAAAGCCTGACTACTGAGTACCGAATGACCCCGGAGGATAAAGATGTCCAGACGGAGGTAGAAAAATGACCAGCTCTTAGTGATCAAGCCTGAGAGTTAAGGAGTAAAACTTGCAACGGTCCATGATTGGGAGGTGTTAGGGAAAATATCGAGAAGGTTCTAGTAAAGTCTGTCTATATCGAGTCCAGGGGTCTGGTTTGATGTTACGAAGTGTTCTTTAATGTATACCTCAAGACCCACTTCATAACTTTACACCCTGGATTCCTACTACATGATTATGCGGAGAGCGAACTGGCGCAGATGGTAGACAGTTTGTTACCCAATCGCGATGTCCCAGGTTCGAAATCCGCGATCGATCAAATATTTGTCTGATTTTTTCCTCTACTGGTTGGGTCGGTATCAAGCCGAAACAGGAGTCTATACAAATACCTACGATCTATCCATCTATCTTCTTAACTATCTATCTATCTATCTACCTACCTACTTATGTCACCTATCTACCTACCTACCTACCTATCTATCTATCTATCTATCTATCTATCTATCTATCTATCTATCTATCTATCTACCTACCTACCTACCTACCTACCTACCTACCTACCTACCTACCTATACATTTATCTTTCTATAAAACAATTCAGCTATTAAGTTTCCAAACCCAATGGTCTTAAAGTATTTTATATCACATCGAAAATACAATAAAAGCTTTCCGATTTCGAAACACTAAATTATTTTTTAAAAAGCACCACTCTGAAATAATAATAATTGCTTACATACTTTCCTTACTGCCAAAGAATCTTAAATATATATGCAATTTCACTGTCTACTGACTCTAAATTAATACCGGTGGAGCGCCAAACGTTATAACTTTATTTCGTACATTTCTTTTCTTCGCATTATATTTCTTTCCCTCCTGTTTTAAAAGTATTTTATTGGATTTATTTCCCTAGTGCATTAATTATTTCCTTATTTTTTTCTCTCTCCTCCCTGTAAAAAGTTTTTATTGAATTCGTGAATGAAGGAATCGGACTTCCCCGCAGTTTTTTTTACTACACTGTTTTATGGTTGTTTTGGTTTAAATTACCCAAGGTTGATGGGATCTCTAGAGATCTTAAATGCCCGTTACAACTTCCACCCGCGCAATGACGTAATGGTGCGCACGGCGATTTTTAGTCAGAGCTGCCAAACCTAAACATCCTTTCAAGTGGACGTTTTAGATAAAAAAAAACGTAAAGTAACTACAAATATGACTTTTTTGGGGGAGCAGGCTGAATATGATTGAGCAAATGCTTTGGGTGAGAAGGTGAGTGAGTTCGTTTCCTAACGCCCAATGTCAACAGAAAGGCATTCTTCATCGTGGAGGGGTCCCAGGATCAACGTCTAACAATGTTTAAAATACAGTTTGAGTTAAAATAGTTTCTAAATGTTCAGCGTCAGCACAAGGATATATTGGAAACTGGTCCCAAGACTAATATCTGACAAATTTACGTGCTTCCAGACAGAGACAGGGCTGTCTCAACCGGTCTTTTCAGCAGTGGTAAGTTTCAGTATAATGTGACTGGCTTAGATCTTAGAACGGAGTCCTGGTATCTACGCACTACCTCTCTCTCTCTCTTTCTGTGGCACCATTCTAAATTGTTAGACATGAGTCTTGGGACTAGGCGCAGGCCCACAGAAATAAAAAAGGACATTTACGGCATTCTTAGAATCTGAGCCAATAGAAATTAATGCGCTGTTGAATTACAAAGAGCGAAGTAAAAATTTCGTAATTTAAATATTTTCGCTATTACAGTATTATAATATTTCTGGTGCGGTTTTCTACGAAAGAGGAGACTTTCGCAATCAATCGTGTAATGAATTGTACACACATATAGACAGAAACACCCACACTCGTGAGGATGTAGACAGAAAATAAAACGCCTCTTCTTTTTTGAATATTTTATGAAGTATATTTTTGTAGGAAAGTGAAGGATTGCTTAATACACAAAACAAATTGAAACCAATCTGTTTTCTTGAAATATAAAACCAATAAGTGTTTAAAAGAAGGTAATTCTAAACAATAGATACTGTAGTACTGTGTTTAAAAAAATTAGACCAAATAAAAAAAAAAACATTTTTTTAAATTATTTCGAACACCAGGTTTACCTTCTTTTAAACACTTATTGGTTTTATATTTCAAGAAAACAGATTGGTTTCAATTTGTTTTGTGTATTAAGCAATCCTTCACTTTCCTAAAAAATATACTTCATAAAATATTCAAAAAAAGAAGAGGCTTATCTTATGTCTACATCCTCACGAGTGTAGGTGTTTCTGTCTATAGTACTACAGTATCTATTGTTTAGAATTAAGCGCTTGACAAATACATAAAAAAGCGTCGGAGTTCAGGGACGTTCAGTTTTTTTCTCAGCCCATCTACGTAAGTATGCCGGAGTTGTGTACTGTGGCCATTTCAATTCAGTCTTTGCGATGCACACGACGTTAAGGTATGACGTCAATACGCCCATTGTGGCACGGAGTTTTCTGACCGCTCATTGGCTCAATAAGTATAGGCTACAGCTATGATTGGACGCCGGTGCAGATACCCCTGTCTATCGTCTTCGTTTTACTATGGACCGCGTCGATCGCAAGATCTCGGATGCCATTTTTTTCCCTCTCCTTTAACATCAACTTGTACGTTGAGGAGGAAGATCGCTGAGACAGACGCATTAATAATAAATGTGCCTAAAGGGTTAAAAGATCCCACACGACGTCCACACGCAAAAAGCTTGGCCTCTCACAGCTTAAGTCTTAGGGTCGGAAGTACAACGGTGTGGAAACCTAACGACTTGTCGTAAGATATGGAAATTAGACGACTTGCGACGTGTTGTAAGCTACTGCAGCGTTGTACGTACGACACTTGGTTTCTCAAAGCCCCATGCTCTGGGGAAATGAAGGTGGGTGGAAGTCTTGAAGTGTGGTGGGAAATAGAGGTGGGTGGAAGTCTTGAAGTGTGGGACTTTCGAAGGCTTGGTCACTTTGGGCAGTCAGAGAGATGGCAGGACAGACACAGAGAGGAGTTTGTCTACAGCTCTAGGTATCAAATCCCAAATGAACAGGTCTGGCGCCTGTATTGGTTGTCTACAGCTCTAGGTATCAAATCCCAAATGAACAGGTCTGGCGCCTGTATTGGTTGTCTACAGCTCTAGGTATCAAACCCCAAATGAACAGGTCTGGCGCCTGTATTGGTTGTCTACAGCTCTAGGTATCAAATCCCAAATGAACAGGTCTGGCGCCTGTATTGGTTGTCTACAGCTCTAGGTATCAAACCCCAAATGAACAGGTCTGGCGCCTGCATTGGCTCGTCATCGGGAAGGAAAAATCGATGGACGAAAATGTAAGAAAGTCAAATTTTGCAAAGCGGGTCTTATTAAATCATAAGCTCAGCATTTTGGGGACTAGATGGCTGTAGCTTTTTCAAAAGGTGAGTAATAGAAAATACTTTTATGAAAAAGAAAAAAAAGAATCAATAGAAGAGGAAATAGTTTATTGTAAATATTTCATAAATTTTACGAGACGCAAAAACCGGCTTGGATAAAAACATATAAACCATTTAACAAGCGCGTTTTTTAATAATTAATAAAATAATCAAGTATTTCTTAGTCTTCTTTTTAAAGACTTTTGGAGGATTTGAGTACATTGCGAAATACGTGGAAAATACTTTCGTCCTTTTAAAACTAGCCATTCTTTAGTAACGTTAAAAAAATTAGTTTGCTTTAGCTTTATCTAAACTCTCTAAGCACCTATACACACAACAAGGTGCTCAAAACAGCGTTAAGCATGCAGTAATAATTATTAATGCGTGCCCATAGGTAATTTGAATTTTTATCCTAGCAATCTATTAAATATTGATTGCAGTCACCATGCACGGCAATACCCAATCTCTCAACGTATATACCTGATCGCGGCGTCATACACAAATTATCTCCTCTAGCTGTGCAGGAGCGGTAAGTACAACCTTGTCGTAAGCTTAGACTCGGCCTAAGATATGGACATGAGAAGGCTTACGACAAGTCGTAAGCTCCCGCGACGACGCTGTACTTACGACCCCAGATTTGGAAACATATCACACTCCCCTGACGATCTGAACGCACGCCATTCAATATCCCCCATCATGCCCTCATTGCCCACGGATCTGGACATTGTTTTCCGTCATGCGCACTAAGCCTGTTTGAACAAGCCGTCAACGGAATGACGGCGCAGGCCTTAGTCGTCCCTCTGTCTCAGGAGTCGGTGAGGGATGGGGGGGGGGGGGGGAGAACCCGGCCAGACATAAAACTGATGATAGCTGACTTGTTTGTTATGCCCGGGCAAATACGGTGCCGGATAGCCAATCTGATGCAGTAAGCTCCCCTTTATTGCAAGCAGTGAGTGTAAACCGTGGACGTGTAGCGAGAGAAAGTTTGTTTCCAACTCCATAGAGCAACCAGGATGGAGGACTTTTGGAGACCTGAATCTGTACGACCATCTAGACCGAGACGAGATATCTCCAGGAAAATTAATAGATAAATCCCAGTGGCTTGGCCCGGGGGGGGGGGGGGTAGAACATCGGCTTCCGACGCAAAAGGTCCCGAGTTCGAATCCTGGCTGGTGCGTTCCCTACTGGTTGGGTCGGTGTCAGTATAATGTGACCGACTGAGACAAGAGTCATGGTATCCCCGCCCTGTCTCGTGTGTGGCAGCACATAAAATTGTCAGACGTATGTCTTGGGACCCGTCCACAATATAGCGTATATAGTGCTGCTATTGGACGTTAAACCAACCCAACCAACCAACCAACCAACCAACCAGTGGCTTGGCGGTTTGGATTTTTTTGTTGCTTTTTGCTTAGCGCCCAACGTCTCAAAGGTATATACTATATTGTGGACGGGCCCCAAGACCAACATGTCACAAGTTTACGTGCTAAGAAACAAACAGTGCGGGGATACCATGATATCTGGTTTGGCCGGTCACAGTATAATGTACACACATTTGTTTTAAACCCAGCACAGTGTAAAAGTTAGCAGATTTCAAGAAAGCTCACTCAAACTCTACAGTCCCAACAACAGAACGGAATGAAGTTTAAATCATCCACTGCGGTCAACGCCTGTTCCACACAGAGCTGGCGGCCCAAACTTTGTCTCACTCTCAAAGTTATCAGCCGACACTCAGAGCAATTTCTGGAACTTCGTAGTTATAAAATACTGGAAACATTCCACCGCAATGTGAGACTCCTTGACAAACTTCCAACTTAAAAAAGAATCTGAATGTTTTGCCTCTTTGATAAAATTAAAATACTACTACTTAAAAAAAAAAAGATTTTTAAACAAAACAACAACAACAACAACAACAACAACAACAACAACAATCTAACATGTGTTATCTTGATGATTATGGGGATTTATATTGTCTCAAAGTCTTAGAGGAGTGGATTGGAAGATATGGATTTATTTAGAACTCTAATAAAGGATCACTATGAGTGAATTGTAAATTAAGAGGGTTCGCGATGTAACAATATTGTTGGACCCCATCTGAACCAGAATCTACAGACCATGTATAGATCCTACAGTTTTCAACTCGCTGTAATGAGAGTGTCTATGCGCACTTTATATAGTGCATGAGCCTCCCTATCGTATTTACAGGTTTTTGTCCACATTTTGCTATATGCACTAGATGTAGTGTTTTTGGCAAAATTTTACAATACGCACTAGATCTATATTTGAGTGCTTTGATGCAAATCAAATTATTTGGCCTGACCATCAAATAAAGCTAAAGTCTCTCCTAATTCAATGTTTTCTAAGCCCAAAGAAAGATTATTTACCTTGTTAAATAAAATAATTGCGGCACACTGCGTTTATGTCAACTATTTAGACAAAAAAGTGTGTACAGCTAAATTTGGACACAAACACTGCATAAAGACTCAGATTTATTAAAATTGTAATTAAATAAAAGGCCAAAAACACCAGCGATTAATTGCAAATTAAATAGTGTTATTGGATGCAAACAGTTTAGACAGAGACAGCGTGATCAATGGATGCGCGGCAGACAAGCATAGGAAGGTATGAAAGGTGACGGCGGAGAGAGGGAGAGGAGGGAGGAGAGATCGCGGAAACAGATATGAGGAGGAGAGAGTAGGGTAGAATGGAGGAGGCGAGATCCAAGGTGAGAGTGAAAGGGAGGAGACAGAGACATAGTACATCTATGTAAGTAACACCAGGCAAAGTCACCGAAATAAACAAAAGCTTACAAAATGAATGCATGCACTAGACTATGGCAGTAAAAAGACACTCTAAGGAGTAGGTCAATAGAATTCAAACTTTTATTAACGTCCTTTTTGTCTCAGTAGTACCATAATTGTTTTAAAAAATGAAAACATGAATAGCACCGGTTGTGTCTTGTAGATTTCTGTTCCTGTCTGAAAAATATTTAAAAAAACAATCTTCCACAAGCCAATAGTAAATGCACACGAGTTTTACAAAACAACAGGCCATACAGAATTAACAAGCCTCACCAAGGCCCAGTACAACGTAGCATTGTAAACTATTTCCGTAAAAAAATGTACATAATACATGTGCAAACTGTAATAAGAAATAAAAATGGACACCATATAGGACAACTATTTAGGACTACTGTTCAAAGACCTACAGACACTGATACTGACAAGAAAAGGCCGACCTCTGGCCTATAACTTTATCAGCATCTTATCTAGTTAGTAAAAAACACCGAACTCTTACCCCTTAACTTCACTTTATACTTTGTTTTTTTTTTCTGTGATGATGAAGAATCACAAACTATTTAATTACATAGAACTTTATATGGTAATCATTCATATTTTAAAAAGATCCCGATGGCATGGGCGCGATCCACTCTGTCGCCGTTCCACGCCGCGAAAGTCCCTCCTGTTGCATACTGGAACATGGGCATGGCTACCGTGTTTTCTGCCGCGCATCCACTGATCACGCTGTCTTTGACTGTCAGCCAGCCTTGGAAACCATCGCATCCCCTGTCGTAGTCACGGTTAATGTGGAATCTGCGAGTATAACCAGCGGACGGGTTCAAATGTCCTTTAATGCTAAAATAATTGTGCGGCTGTGAGTTGAGGTCGTTCCAACTAGAGCTGATCACCCTGTTTGCGGAGAACCAGTTGGTGTATGTAGACCCTTTACCGTTAAAGACAACATTCTGCACCATTTGGCCATCTTTGTAGATAGCAAAAAGAACTTCGTCAATAGCGCCCCAGTTGTCAAGCGCCTCTCCGTTTCTGTAATGGTTTACACACGGCAGAGACCGAGTGACCTGTTTGCAGCCTTCCTCCACCTCGATGGGGATACCCGTGCCATACAGGTATGCGGGATAGACCTGGATGTTGTTGTAGGCTGTTCCCCTGAACACCAGCTTCCACTCCTTCTTCCCGGTGCCGAACGGGTCAGAAAATTCCTCCACGGGCACCAAGGCGCCGCCTGCGTACGAGTTGGTCAGACTGTTGACCTGAGAGTCCAGGCTCAGCGTGAGGTTGTACAGACTGGACACACCAGAGACCAGACCGGTCAGCGTGGCGTCTTCTGCTGTTGTCGCCACAGTCCACTTGTCTACGATGGTTTCAACTTTGGCAACGCTTTCATCATATGAGGACAAATTAGCCGCCATTGATTTCATGGATCTGATCACAGGGGCGAGTTGACTGGAGATATTTTCTTTCCCTCGGCACGAATTTTCCAATGAGCTTACTTTATTAATGCAAGTATCTATCTTCCCTCCGAGCTTATTCTCCACTTCGTCGATCTTCAGCGCTAACTGAACATTATCTTTCGCGCCATCAGAGTTGGAAGGTTGAGTCTGTCCAAAACCCTTTATGATACGATTATGTATTTCAGACAATTTATCTTCAAGCCTATTTTGTAAACCATTTACTCTGTTATCCATTGAACCTCGCATGTCTGCCACTTTATCTTCCAGTCTATTCTCCATATCTCTGAGGGAGTCACCCAGCCGCGCTTGAATCGAGTCGAATTTAGACTGGAATGCGTTCATGACCTGTGCATAAGTTATCGCTGAGTTAGGTTGGTCATCTGGTACTTCGTCAGTAAACGCCATAGAGGCTTTGATTCCTCCAAGTTGTGGGTTTGGACCTTGTTGAACATCGACCTCTTTTCCGACGATAGATTTTGTTACGGACGTTTTGCCCTGGCTGTCAACGTAAACAACCACGCAGGAGAACTGGCTCTCGTGACAGTCGTGTGCCTTGAAGAGCTCTAGAGTGAGCTCCCCTCTGTGGTCAGACATTTGGCCGGTGACGCGTACCCCATCAGACGCGCGGTTCAGGGCCGGTTGTCGCGGCGTGACGGACGCCAGTTGCTGCCAGCGTGTGTGGCTGCCTCCTACACTGGGCCGGGTCCTGGAGATAGAGATACTGGTCAGATTTCTGGGATTGTCGCTGCTGCTGTTGGACGGATCAGGTAGTGTCTCGGTACACAGCAGCACGCCACAACTTTGGTGATGTTTGGAAGTTCCTCGGGCATCACGCGAATGGGAGCGTATGGCGAAATCAAATCCTGGTTAGAATACGATTGTTTTAAGGATAAATGCTTCAAATTAAAAAACATACTTTTTATCTCTTTACTACGGTGCATAGTTTCATCATACAATACCTTTCTTAAATGGGCTTTAAAAATGATATATACTCATTCAAGAAAAACTTTGTATCTAAAAAAAGTAAAAAAACACTCAGTTTAAAATATAATAAAACGGAGCACCTATGATAACCTTTAAAACCATCCTTGCTTGAATAACGCGTGCATTGACAAGAAAGAAGATGCGTCAAATCTCCTGAAGTATAATAAAATCGGCAACTATTCTACATTTTGAGTTGAAGCTTCAACAGATGTATAAAAACCGCTTTACCCATTAGTCTGATTTCAATTTAATCAGAAGTCAGTCTTTTAATTATAAAAGTACCACCAATAAACAGAAAAAATATTCAAAATCCTGAATAACACTATTGAAGATCAAACTAAATCTATTTTTTCAAATGGCAAATTCATCAAACTGACTTCATTTTAATTACTTACTTAATCTGGGTACTGTATGAGGTTATTTCTATAAAACTATAATGCGTTCAATGATCTTACAGATTCAAACTACTACTACTACTACTACTACTACTACTACTACTACTACTACTACTACTACTACTACTACTACTACTACTACTACTACTACTACTACTACTGCTACTACTACTACTACTACTACTACTACTACTACTACTACTACTACTACTACTACTACTACTACTACTACTACTACTACTACTACTACTACTACTACTACTACTACTACTACTACTACTACTACTACTACTAATACAAACTAATGTCGTTTATATTGTGAATTATACTTAAAAAATAATAATTCTACAGTTAACAATCATAGCAGTACATGTAAAATCTCAAAATGTTTAGGAGAATCTTAACTTACAACCTACCATGAGAATGCATGTAAACTTGACAAAACACCAGGAGGAGAAATGTTCTAGCAAGTCCGCCCATCTCAGTCACTGCCATTTCAAATTTCTTGTTGTTGGTTCCTCTTCTCAGTTGTTACACGTCTCGGTTTCTCGAAGGTTTTAATTCGTTCTAAGTCAGCGTCAGATTCTGTTGGGTTTGTTTACTATTAAGACCTGCGCATTCGCATCCTTTTCGAAAAGTCGTGGTTGTTTTCTGCGTATTTGAGCAGGATACAACTTGCAGATTAGATAAACCATGTTGTTTATGTTGGAGACAGGATATGTGCTTATCTCCGAAAGCAAGTTATAAAATTATGATAACATTCCAAACTCGCCACGACAGTAATACCACTATGTGTTTGGTTACCAAGCGATATATTAATTATCCTAGAATTATTATCTTTTTGTGGTGTACTCGACATTTCGCAAAATGCCTCGCATTTTTTTCTTGTCTCACCACAAAAAAAAAAATTACCATGGGAAAAAACGGTGTTTATATTAAGTTTTGTGTTGAGCCATTCGTGTAAATATACATATTATATGCATTGAGAGAGAGACTGAGAGAGAGAGAGAGAGAGAGAGAGAGAGAGAGAGAGTGCAGAGAGAATATTAACAGGTGCAATTGCGGAAAATAAACAAAACAGCTTTCTCGAGACACTACATCGAGTCTAGATGCTGATGAATTGTAAGTGACCAGCTGGTCTCCCGTCTAGAAGTCCTGGTTCACCACTTTAGCCTGACTCACACCGTGAGAAACCATGCCTCACATAGAACCCGACGCAGCGCTTTGAAAAAAAATGTTTTGTTGACAGATCCTGACATGTGGCGATATGATAATTATAAATTGTGTAACCCAGAATGATCTTTAACATGTTTTGAAAAGTTCTATGTACAATGGTACCAACATGTGCCACTGTGGCTGATTCGCGGTCTGGTTTTAGTGATACAAACTCCGTGAAAGAAATTGAGCGCCATAAACTCAGTGGGAGACACCTATTTATACCAAGAAAATCCGAGAAGACCCCAAAAAACAGCCGAAAAGACCCGAAGACAGCCGAAAGACCCGAAGACAACCGAAAACACCAAAAGACAGCCGAAAAGACCCGAAGACAGCCGAAAAGACCTGAAGACAGTCGGAAAGTTCTTTTTTACTTTTCCCTTTCTTGCTTTTTGTGTTTTTTCCTTCCTTTCATGTTATAGACGTTTGATAATGTAAAGGTATACAAAACAAAAAGGATAGGGATTGAATAGATAGGGTGTGAGAGAGATAAAGATAGAGAAGAAAAAAGGAGATAAATTGTGAGAGAAAGATACAACACAGACAGACAGAAGGACAGACAGTACAGAATTAGAATATGCATCCAACAATTCCCAGCAAACGTGCTTCACAAGGCGTAAAAAGATAATCTCGAACCGAGCTCACAATTGGTTGCTTTCTCTCCCTCACGCAGGGGAAGATAACTAGCTATGGTCGCTTGTAGATGGTTGGTTGGTTGGTTGGTTGGTTTAACGTCCAACAGCAGCGCTATATAGGCTATACTGTGGACGGGCCCCAAGACGGACGTCTGACAACTTTATGTGCTGCCACACACGAGACAGGGCGGGGATACCATGACTCCTGTCTCAACCGGTCACATTATACTGACACCGACCCAACCAGTAGGGAACGCAACTGCCAGGATTCGAACTCGGGACCTTTCGCGTCAGAAGCCGATGTTCTACCCCTAGACCACCGTGCCCCCCGTCGCTTGTAGAAGTACAGAGTTGGATAATAGATGACGAAGTTTTCACACCGCAAGTCACTAGAGTTTATATTATAATTAATCTTCTTTTTCACGGAATTTTCAGGAAAGAGGAACATTGAAAAACATTCAACTTAAGCCTGGAAAAAGAAATTTTACACCAACACTTAACAACAACTTAATATTTCAAACACAAATAAACGGGGGTATACAATTAGTTTGACTTTAATTTTAAAGTACATAGTTTATATTCCCAGAAGAACCATAACGCCCTCGGCACAGTAATTATTATCGTAAAGTAAAAAAAAAACAAAAAAACAAACGCAAAGCAAAAACCCAATATATCTGGATTGTGGGGAGAAGCGATGCAAAAAAAACACCAATTTGCGCACGGAAGCAATTTCACACGGACCCGCTATCTTAATCTCTTGCACAATCTGATAGGCTCAACCCTCTCTCTTCTTTTTTTATAGATTAATTTAAAAGATGGATTTTCCAGGTTGCGTATGTGGAAACGTTTGGGGAGAGAGAACATGCTTCCCTATTATTGACATTGATAAAAATGGACCCCCCTCCCCCCTAAAAATATAAAATTAAACAACAACAACAACATCGTAATTTTATTAACAGAGGATAATCCCAAATGGAAATTTCTTATCGCCGACTCAAGATGGCTAGAGAAATTTAGAAAATGTAGGAGAGAGAGAGAGAGAGAGAGAGAGAGAGAGAGAGAGAGAGAGAGAGAGAGAGAGAGAGAGAGAGAGAGAGAGAGAGAGAGAGAGAGAGAGAGAGAGAGAGAGAGAGAGAGAGAGAGAGAGAGAGAGAGAGAGAGAGAGAGGAGAAGAGAGAGAGAGAAGACAGAGAGAGAGAGAGAGAGAGAGAAGAGAGAAGAGCGAGCGAGCGAGAGAGAGAGAGGAAGAGAGAAAGAGAGAGAGAGAGCACAAAACGTAAAATTAATATTACAGTCTTAACGATCCCACAGGACTAATGGATGACATAATCAAGACGCTCGACACGGAGTTTTCTGATCGCTCATTGGCTCCTTAAGTCTAATATAGAGCTATGATTGGACGACGGTGGAGATTTGGTTACCTTCCGTCTTCGTTTTCGCCATAGGGTTCGCTGTGGCAAGACCTCTGTTAGTTTAGAGAAAACGAATTTAAAGTGTTACGCATGTTGAATCTCGGGAAAAGATCCTACACAACGATACCAGATGACCTCAATACCACAAGGGAGGGGTGGGGGGGGGGGGTGGAGAGGGGTTGTTTTTTCAACAGTCCTGTAAGCAAAGCGTGTACCGTGAAAGATGGTTATTGCATGTGTTTGCCCTGTTTTCCTCCCTACCTCCCTCTCTCTCTCTCTTTCGCTCACTCTCTCGGTCTCTCTCTCTCTCTCTCGCTCTTCTCGATCACCCTCTCTCTCTCTTTCTCTCTCTCTCGCTCGCTCTCTCTCTCTCGCTCGCTCTTCTCAATCACTCTCTCGGTCTCTCTCTTCTACTCTCTCTCTCTCTCTCTCTCTCTCTCTTTTTTTTCCGGTTCCGGTTCATCTGTTTCTACCTAAAAAAGAAAAAAACAACCCAGCAATTTTGAAAATGTAAATCTAATGTTTTAATGTTTTTCTATCGTCCTGGAAGAAATCTGCTTCCAGTAAAAACATGTGATGCAAATTTCACTACAGGTTCAAATAATATGGGTTTCTTGTGCTATCGCTCAAAAGTTGTAGGAACACTACAATAATAACATTAAGTTTTTAAAAAGTCTACATTATGACATTTGCGTTACATTTTTCAACGGGATCAGAAAAAAATACTTTCCCGAGAAGAATTTGAGTGTTTGAGTAATCAACAAAAAATGACATGAAATAGATGGAGCAAAAAGTGAGATAGAGCGAGAGAGAGAGAGAGAACGAAAAGAGAGAGAGAAATGAATAGAAGAAAAAGATAGATAGAAAGAGAGAGAGAGCAACGATGAGATATAGAGAGAGAGAGAGAGAGAGAGAGAGAGAGAGAGAGAGAGAGAGAGAGAGAGAGAGAGAGAGAGAGAGAGAGAGAGAGAAAGAGAGAGAGAGAGAGAGAAGAAAAAGAGAGAGAAAGAGAAGAGAGAAGAGAGAGAGAAAAACGTATTTGGAGAAAAATAGACAGAGTCTGAGAGAAAGAGAGAATTAGATAGATAACAAGATAGAATGTTACATAGAATGAGAGATACGCAGGGAGGGAGGGGTAAAGAGAAAGAGAGACAAACTGACACACAGAAACCAACTTAGAGGGCAGATTTAAAACTCGTTAATCTCCTCAAGGGAGGTTAGTTGGACGTGGACCAGGTAAAGAAATAGTCTCCCCTACCTTGTACGCTGCCAGATGGTTGTCCTTAAACTCAGAGGGTTTCAGCCTCTTCAGGATCTCGTCCAGCTTCGTGAGAGATTCCTTACTCCGAGTTTTCATCTGGGAAAACAATAAAAACAATCAGATTAAAGGCTGGTTTTTATTGAAACAGGTAACATTTTTACACAACCAATCGAAACTGAAACAAAACTGAAACTGGCAATATTTTAATATAACGGTTGATTTTACTGAAACTGCTAAGAAGCAGACGGATTAAAACACAGACTTATGAAATATCACTCATTTACAGTGTTAAAATATAATAAATTTTGTTTTCTTTCCATTTTGAATCGTTTCATAATGATATTTTCAACCAAAAGTCCTACAACATGTAATATAATACACTATTACTTTGAAATATGTTAGAACATCATTACCAGTTTAAGTTCATCCCTTCTATTCCATTACTAGTTTGAATAAATGTTTTCGATTCAATTTATTGTTTGAATAAATGTCTTCTATTCCACTACTAGTTTGAATAAATGTCTTCTATTCCACTACTAGTTTGAATAAATGTCTTCAATTATATTACCAGTTTGAGTAAATGTCTTCTATTCCATTAACAGTTTGAAAAATGTCTTCAATTACATTACCAGTTTGAAAAAATGTCTTCTATTCCATTAATAGTTTGAATAAATGTCTTCTATTCCATTACTAGTTTGAATAAATGTCTTCTATTCCATTACTAGTTTGATTAAATGTCTTCAATTCCATTACCAGTGGTAATAATTATAACTCTACTCCATCACCAGTTGGAGCAAATTAATACATCATATCTCCTTTATTACCAGTTTGAGTAATTTATATGTACGTTATATACAATGTTGATAAAATGATCCCTACTTTGATATGAACAATTTGAATGAATTATCTTTGCTGTAGTCCACCGTTACATTCTTCACGAGTCTGAGTACGTTATTCACGAGTCTGAGAACGTTCTTCACGAGTCTGAGATACGTTATTCACGAGTCTGAGAACGTTATTCACGAGTCTGAGAACGTTCTTCACGAGTCTGAGTAACGTTATTCACGAGTCTGAGTACGTTATTCACGAGTCTGAGTACGTTATTCACGAGTCTGAGTACGTTATTCACGAGTCTGAGAACGTTCTTCACGAGTCTGAGTAACACGTCACACCCACCAGTTTGAGCAGGGAGAACGTCTGCCGGCCCTTCTTGCCCCCGTCGGGCCCCCCGCTCCCCCCGCCACCAGCAGCGTCAGACGGCGAGCCGGGACTCACGCCCGGGGGCAGGGGGGCGCCGTTGGGTTGTCTCCCCGCGTAGAAGTCTGCGATGGTGTTTCGCTTGATGAGCTTCTTGTGGTGCTCCTGCACCAGGAGATCCCCGGGGTAGATGTTCATGGCTAGGTCCACTGAGCTCCGGCGTCGCCTCAGCCGCTCCGCGATGTTTCTGGAAGGTTCGGAAACAGAAGGTCGTTTGTATGTGGTATGGTAGATTAGGTGGTTGTATTAGTACATTAGTTGTTTCTGGAAGGTTCGGAAACAGAAGGTCGTTTTTATGTGGTAGAGAGAATTAGGTAGCTGTATTAGTACATAAGTGTTTCTGGAAGGTTCGGAAACAGAAGGTCGTTTGTATGTGGTATGGTAGATTAGGTGGAAGTATTGTACATCGATGTGTTTTCTGGTATGGTTGTTTATGGAATTAGTATTTCGTTTTTATGTGGTATGGTAGATTATGGAAAGAGCACATCGTTTTTATGTGGTATGGTAGATTAGGTGGTCGTATTAGTACATAAGTGTTTCTGGAAGGTTCGGAAACAGAAGGTCGTTTGTATGTGGTATGGTAGATTATGGAAAGAGCACATCGTTTTTATGTGGTATGGTAGATTATGGAAAGAGCACATCGTTTTTATGTGGTATGGTAGATTATGGAAAGAGCACATCGTTTTTATGTGGTATGGTAGATTAGGTGGTCGTATTAGTACATGCGATGTTTCTGGAAGGTTCGGAAACAGAAGGTCGTTTGTATGTGGTATGGTAGATTAGGTGGTCGTATTAGTACATAAGTGTTTTTGGAAGGTTCGGAAACAGAAGGTCGTTTTCATGTGGTATGGTAGATTAGGTGGTCGTATTAGTACAAAAGATGTTTCTGGAAGGTTCGGAAACAGAAGGTCGTTTTCATGTGGTATGGTAGATTATGGAAAGAGCACATCGTTTTTATGTGGTATGGTAGATTATGGAAAGAACACATCGTTTTTATGTGGTATGGTAGATTATGGAAGGAGCACATCGTTTTTATGTGGTATGGTAGATTATGGAAGGAGCACATCGTTTTTATGTGGTATGGTAGATTATGGAAAGAGCACATCGTTTTGTATGTGGTATGGTAGATTAGGTGGTCGTATTAGTACACGTATATTTCTGGAAGGTTCGGAAAGAGTAGGTCGTTTTTATGTGGTATGGTAGATTATGGAAAGAGCACATCGTTTTCATGTGGTATGGTAGATTAGGTGGTCGTATTAGTACATGCGATGTTTCTGGAAGGTTCGGAAACAGAAGGTCGTTTTCATGTGGTACGGTGGATTAGTTGCTATGTGTTTTCTGAGGGGCATTGGGGTGGGGGGGAAGGGGTAATGTTCAACGCCAGGTCCGCAGAGCTAAAAAGAAGGCTTAAAATGAGTAGTAAACTACTGCGACGTTGTACTTACGGCCCCTAGAGTCTACAATAGAGGCCTTGCCATTATGGGGTCCATAGCCAAAGCGAGGACGATGGAAAAGATATCTGCACTAAGGTCCAATCATAGCTCTATCCTAGACTTAAGGAGCCAATCAGAGAGCAGCAAATCTCGTGCTTAGAGGTGTCATTATGTCATCAGTAATCGTCACATGGATCGCAAGACCAGAACGTGTCCACAGAAACCCCCAGGGCTGATCCCCCCCCCCTCTCCCCTCTCAGCGCGACAGACAGACCAGCAGGAAGTCCCATGTGTCGGGGTGCCAGGCTTTGCCAGACAGACGCTTTAATTATGCAAATTGACCCCGGATGGGATGTCAAAGACGCTCCGGCGACTGAATGGAGGGACGCATCACTCAGGCTGGTCAAACATGGAAGGGAATATACATGGGGCCGTGTAGGGGTTGGGGGATTGGGCTGGGTAAGGGAGAGGGGGGGCTGGTGATCAAAATCGGAGTCCAAGCTGCAAACCAAATGTAGTAAATGGAGGGACATTTCCGACACACTGGCCAAGGGGGGACAATTTTAGATACTCAAGATGGGGCGAGGGGTGAGCGTGTATTTTTTTACGCGGGGAGGGGGGTAAAGAGGGAAGGTGCTAGGTGCTAGACATGAGGCAAGGGGTGAGGGTGGATTAGGGGGGGGGTAGAGAGAGAGAGAGAGAAGGTGCTAGGTGCTAGACATTGTGGCAAGGGGTGAGGGTGGGTTAGGGGGGTAGAGAGAGAAAGTGCTAGGTGCTAAGTGCTATACAGGTTGAAGGTGGAAATATTAAGGTGAGGGAAAAGCAAGATGAAATGTAAAAGACATGAGATTCGTATGTGAGGGAAGGTGCTAGGTGCTAGACATGTGCGACATGAAGCAAGGGGTAAGGGTGGGTTATTGGGGGAGGTAAAGAGAAAAGGTGCTAGGTGCTAGACAGGCATGGGGTCGGGATGAGGGTTGAAATATTAGGGTGAGGGAAGAGGAAGATGGAAGTTAATGTAAAAGACATGTCATATTCGTATGGTGATGCGGATGGGGGGGTGTGGGGGTGGGGGTGGAGGGTGAGTTTTGACTGGCGAACAAAATAGAGACCCTCGTCTGTCATCACTCAGCATGTTCGAATAAGTTAAACAGTTTCACTCCCCCCCCCTCCCCTTTTTTTCCGAGTTCCTTTTCACAATACAAATGCACATGTAATTCCCAGCCACCACCCCTATCTGTCTCCCCCTTCTTTCCCTTCTTCTTTCTCTCCCCATCTTTCTCTCTTCTTCTTTCTCTCTTCTTCTTTCTCTCCCCATCTTTCTCTCTTTTTCTTTCTCTTTTTCTTTCCCTCCCCATCTTTCTCTCCACCCCCTCTCTCTTCTTCTTTCTCTCCCCATCTTTCTTTCCACTCCCTCTCTCTTTTTCTTTCTCTCCCCATCTTTCTCTCCCCCCTTTCTCTTCCCAACTTTCTCTCTTCTTCTTTCTCTCTTCTTCTTTCTCTCCCCATCTTTCTCTCCCCCTCCCTTTCTCTTCTTCTTTCTCTCCCCATCTTTCTCTCCTCCTCCCTCTCTCTTCTTCTTTCTCTCCCCCTCACTCTCTCTTTTTCTTTCTCTCCCCATCTTTCTCTCACCTCTCTCTCTTCTTCTTTATCTCCCCATCTTTCTCTCCCCCTCTCTCTTCTTCTTTCTCTCCCCCCTTTCTCTTTTTCTTTCTCTCCCCATCTTTCTCTCTCCCTGCGATGGTTTTTCTGCCCCATCCATAATGCATGAGAAGCCACTCTGAAGAAGCCGTTAGGTCAAAACCGCGAGCCGTCTAGTCCAGGTTGTGATCCAAATACCATTGGCCTCAGCATGGGGGGGGGGGGGTGTCCTTTCATTTCCTGCGCTTCCTATCTCTCTTTATGCTCTCTGTCTCAATGCACCCCTTCTGCATTTGCTGCCTCTCTATTTCTGTCCCTAAATCTCTCTCTATCTTTCTATCTCTCTTTCTATCCATCTGCCTTTTTGTTTTTTTTCCTGTCTCTCTTTTTTCTTTATAACTCTCTGTCTCTCTATTTCTTTTTCTTTCTATCTTGCTTTTCTAAAATTTGATGACTGATTGTGTTGGTGCTTCTTGATATAGATAGAAAATAGATGATAGATAGATAGATAGATAGATAGATAGATAGATAGATAGATAGATAGATAGATAGATAGATAGATAGAGAGAGAGAGAAAGAGAGACAGAGAG
>RQTK01000786.1:121261-134059 GCA_003991915.1 Elysia chlorotica | reverse complement strand
GATTCCTCTGATAGCATATATAAGGCATTGATACATCTAATCAGATTCCTCTGATAGCATATATAAGGCATTGATACATCTAATCAGATTCCTCTGATAGCATATATAAGGCATTGATACATCTAATCAGATTCCTCTGATAGCATATATAAGGCATTGATACATCTAATCAGATTCCTCTGATAGCATATATAAGGCATTGATACATCTAATCAGATTCCTCTGATAGCATATATAAGGCATTGATACATCTAATCAGATTCCTCTGATAGCATATATAAGGCATTGATACATCTAATCAGATTCCTCTGATAGCATATATAAGGCATTGATACATCTAATCAGATTCCTCTGATAGCATATATAAGGCATTGATACATCTAATCAGATTCCTCTGATAGCATATATAAGGCATTGATACATCTAATCAGATTCCTCTGATAGCATATATAAGGCATTGATACATCTAATCAGATTCCTCTGATAGCATATATAAGGCATTGATACATCTAATCAGATTCCTCTGATAGCATATATAAGGCATTGATACATCTAATCAGATTCCTCTGATAGCATATATAAGGCATTGATACATCTAATCAGATTCCTCTGATAGCATATATAAGGCATTGATACATCTAATCAGATTCCTCTGATAGCATATATAAGGCATTGATACATCTAATCAGATTCCTCTGATAGCATATATAAGGCATTGATACATCTAATCAGATTCCTCTGATAGCATATATAAGGCATTGATACATCTGACCAGATTCCTCTAATAGCATATATAAGGCATTGATACATCTCATCAGATTCCTTTCATAGCATATATAAGGCATTGATACATCTAATCAGATTCCTCTGATAGCATATATAAGGCAGTTTGACGTCAGTTGAACTAATGCATCGCAGCTAACAGCAGCGGTTTTTAAAATTTATTTAAACATTTTGGGGTAGAAGGCCGAAAAAGGAAAATAAGGTGAAAAACAAAAATTATGATCACAATAATTTTTGTAAACAATCAAAGATTTTATTTTCAAATTACATGTTGTTGTGCCATTTCATTATCGGAGAAGAATTTTCTTTAAATTTAAAGTCATATTTACACGCCTTTTAAAATTTGGAATCGAATGCGCAGGCTAGAGACGCGTGCGCAAACCACCGTGCACTCTATTAGTCTATTAGATCCCGTGCCAACAAACTCGAGGTTGAAAAAACAAAACAAAAAACCGAATCGGACCATTTATGAACCGCACATTTAACCCAATGACCATTCTAGCTCTCTATAATAAAATCCCATAATGAACCCAAAATTAATGTTCAGGAATCGAACCCGATAAACAAACTCCACCAAGACCAGAAGCAACGGTGCTGAGCACAGATCGATACCCAATCAGGCATCACACTCGGCCCAGCATCGCGACAGACCAGGCGCAAAGTGATAACCCCAGACCAGCCCGCGCTGGTTTCCTCAATGAAGGCCTTGCGTCAATCCGCTCCATACCGAAAACGACGACGATAGGGAACGGGAACCTTCACGTCTATGGCGGCTTGTTAAAGCGCCATTCTAGACTCACGCAGCCAATGAGCGTTCAGGAAAATATATGCCTAATTAACGTGATTACGTCATCCACTATCGTCATACAGATCGCACAGCCTGCTCTGTCTCTGATGGCCTTGAAGAGATACGTCAGGAGTTGCCAGACAAACACGTCATCCAAGTGTCAGGCACTTTAACAAATACTAATACTTTGCTCATCCAAGTGTCAGGCACTTTAACAAATACTAATACTTTGCTCATCCAAGTGTCAGGCACTTTAACAAATACTAATACTTTGCTCATCCAAGTGTCAGGCACTTTAACAAATACTAATACTTTGCTCATCCAAGTGTCAGGCACTTTAAAAAATAATAATACTTTGCTCTTGATATAGCCGAGAAATACCAGGGTTGTTTATCACTTGGCAGAAAGCTTTTTACAATATTAAACCTTATGATGTAGAACTACAAACATAAAACTGTAAAAAAAAAAAATGTAGGCAAACAGCTTAAATGTATAGATTAAGCTGATATTGGCATTTCCAGATGAAAGTGCCACAAAAATTGGAATGTCAAGTATAATTATATAGATCTAAATAACACAAAATAAATTTAATTTGTATAACTAGAGGGGTCCTTTCATATTATGTCTAGTTTTAGCCAAATAACTTTACGGAATAACGTATAAAGGTACGATTTTTGGCGTAAAGTGCGTTTGTCTATTACAGTCATTTCTTTCGGAAGGATGCGTTCTTTGAATTTTAACGCATTAATTTTGGTTTAAATTATTTTCAGTGCTAAAGTTGCCCGCTTTTTTTTTCAGCTGAGTTGGCAGCTGTGGGTGCAAAAATGCACTATCAATATTTGGGGATGACGCGCTTAAAGAATATAGGAAAACCAGGGAATGAGGAAGGGAGGGGGAATAGGAGAAAGAGAGGGGTGTGGGAGAGAGAGAGTGAGAGAGATAGAGAGAGAGAGAGAGAGAGAGACATAGAGAGAGAGAGAGAGAGATTGAGAGAGAAGAAAATTGTTAATAAAAAATGAGAGAGAAATAGAAAATGAGATAATGAGAAAGTGTGTGTATGTGTGTGTGTTTGTGTGTGTGGATGTGTATGCATGTGAGTGTGGATGTGTGGATGTGTGGATGTGTGTGTATGTGTGTGTGTGTGGATGTGTGGATGTGTGGATGCACCATGGGTAGTCGGGAATGGGGCGGGACGGGTCGTGTCAAAACCGTCACAGAGTTTTCGGCACAAGATGTGGGAGGTGCTTGCGTGGGCGGTTTTTATTATAAAAAAAAATTAAGGGATGATGGAGGATATGGAATGAAGGGGGCGAGTGATGAAGGAGTGGGGATAGAGGGAGAGAGGGATTGGGAGGATAAGAGAGATAGAGATTGGGAAAGAGTGAGAGGAAGAGAGAAATAGAGAGCAAGAGATACAAAGAGAGAAAAGACAGATTGAGAATGAGATAGTGAGGAAGATAAAGGGAGAGACAAGAAAAACAATTGAGGAATAATGAGAGAGAGAGAGAGAGAGAGAGAGATAGAGAGAGAGGAAGAGATAGAGAGGTGCGTTTGACAAGCGTCGGATATCTAGGATTTGAAGATGGTAAAAAATGTAATTGCTTTTAGAGAGTTGTCAAAAGAATTAAAATGTCGCACAACGATGGAGGATCCGATAGCGCTAAATTGAAAAACAGGAACAATCAGACAGAAACAAAAACAAAACAAAAAAAATCAAACATCTGATTTGATACACGGTATACGCTGGTACAAGGAATAGAGGCTGGAGAGAGAGAGAGAGAGAGAGAGAGAGAGAGAGAGAGAGAGAGAGAGAGAGAGAGAGAGAGAGAGAGAGAGCAAAAAAAACCAACAACAAACAGACAGACCGGCAATACGACGAACATACAGTCTGAGTGACAGAGAGTCAAAGACGGAGCCTTTAAAAAATAAAGAAAAGTCTTTCTAGCAAGTTAAAGAGACAAATCGTAAACGATAGAATATCGAGAAGCAAAATGTACCCCGCAGTCTTCCATCCGCTCCTCCTTCCTCTCACACACGGGGAACGGAAAGACGGGGAAATGGAGACATGAAAATTGGGGGTTTTCCCCCAGAGCTACGAACTGATGATGTGGCCTCTCTCTTGGGGATTATGGGACATGTTGCTTCTGACGAGATGCTTAAACAGGAGACGCTACCAGGCCTGGGGGCGAATTGGCTCAGGTGGTAGAGAGTTTGTCTCAATTTTGACAGGTCCGCTGTTCGAATGCTACATCGGTCGTCAAAAATGTATTTGTCCAATTTCGGCCCCTACTGGTTTGGTCGGTGTTAGTATTTCTGTGACCGGCTGAGACAGGAGTGAGATAGACGTCCAGATTTCTATGCATGCCCTGTCTCATGTGTCTTGGCACATAATATTGTCAGACGTCAGTTTTGGGCCCCGTCCACAATATAGCCATTATAGTGCCGATGTTAGACGTTAAGCAACAAGTGAAACTCAAAACTATACGAGACCGAGCGTCCTGCATCTGTGGAGGAAGAGTTGCCTCTGGCGTCTTGAGTTGAGTTGAGTATGTTTTAACGTCCAACATCAGCACTATATAGGCTATATTGTGGACGGGTCCCAAGACGGATACCATGACTCCCGTCTCAGCCGGTCACATTATACTGACACCGACCCAACCAGTAGGGAACGTAACTGCCAGGATTCGAACTCGGGACCTTTTGCGTCGGAAGCCGATGTTCAACCCATGGGCCACCGCGCCCCCTACGGCGTCTCGAAATCTGAGAGCCAGGAACTAGGGTAAGATAGCCATGACTTTATTATTACTTTTTGGGGAAATTGGTGATGATGACTCACTACACAAGATAGTGAGCTGGGTATCGAAGCCGTCCTGGTCACAAAGTAGTTTGGTATTTGCGGAGTCGTGGAGTCACTTTAGTTTCCACATTAGGAGATGACAACGTGATAAAAAAATTGAAAAAAATTGGGTATTGGTTGTACCGATTTGTATTATCTATAATCTTAAAGTGTCGATAGTAAAACAAAAAAGTAAGAGACAAAATTAATGTATTCTTTGTAAAAAACGTAGATTTATACAACAGTTGAAAAAACTTTAAAGGCCGTTTTTCTGTATCTGCCTTATGGGACGTTATGATAGTTATATCTAATATTGTTTATTAAAAAAATCAATTTGGGTAAATTTGATACGAAAGAAATTTATACCAATCAACTCTTTGTTTTTCATATGGTTCAGTCATAAGGTATATAAAAGCGACTCACTCTGAAAGTTAGCTAAAACTTGCGTTAAGAGTCATGTATGGGAGTAAATTAAGTAATGGTAGATTTATAAAACTTCAAACAGGATTTCTGTCTGCAGAGTTCTCTTTGAATTGTTCTATCGACAGCTATATATAGTTATACAATTAAAAAGTAATATGTAAATAACAGTTCGTTTTTCTTGAAACCACCGGCTAGTTTACTTTCTGTATAGATTTGATTAAATGTAGCCAAACTTTCAACGTTTAAAACTGTTTTTACTGGACGTGTTAGCGAAAGTAGAGGTAAGAACAACCACGCTTATTGCAGAGGGGGGAGGGGGGATGGGGGAAGATATATGTTGTGTTGCGAATGTAAGAACATCACTTGTTGGATTGTGACAATTTTAATCAGGTGGCTTAAATGAAAAAAATAATGTAAAAGAAAGAATGACTTCAGTTTCTCACTAACCCTGTATACTTTAAATAGGAAAGAGTTAATTTTATATTCCCTCAAAACCATACATTTTAGTAAATTACAGGGAGGGAATCTCTATAAATCTTTAGTTGAAACTGTGCTTCTTGGTCTTTCTTCCGTGTTTAATTCGGTTTTTCTTAGATAAAAAAACAACAACGCAATAATAAAACAACATTCAACAAGCCAAAATATATTTAGTAACAGAACAAATTGAACACCTCAGATTCTAAAGTATCTCTAAATGGTGCCTTAATTTTTAGGGGGGTTGAAGGCGGTGATATTCATTACAATTAATTGAATAAAATTATTAAAATAGTCAAAAATAAGTTCCCCGTCTCTTTAGTAATGATAGGACAATTACACCATGGATAGTGAAAGAAGAAAGGAGATGTGGAACTTATTGACAGGTTAATTTTATTTTCTAGACAACTAATGACATCCTTCCAACGAGTGATTGTGCTTAAAATCAAATAAAATCAGAAGCCTCGGCCCAGTCACTTAAAGGCAATAAAATCACAGACTAATGGTTATAATTTCCTCTCCAAATTGCATTGGTTTCTCGTTAAGAGTTTCTTGTCAGTTTGTTATTGGCGGCAACGGGTCTGTCACCTAGCAACAGTTACCTCTTTCCAAATTAGATCTAGTAAATAATTTTTTTCTCATAGCGTCTGCATCAAACAAGACAGCGGTTCTGTTTGAGAAGTAAACTTTTCCGTTTTATCAAGTTTGGAAGTTTTCACTTCTTGCACAACGCAAATGACTGAGAATTCCCTTTACAGTTTAAATGATAAATTGTATCAAAGTATAAGTTATGTAATTTTTCAATTGCTTTGTTGTAATTTTCCATAAACCAGTCTAGCGTTGCTATATCTAACTCTCACCTAGAATACAAACCTGAGAAACTGACATTGTTGCCTGTCAAATTAATAATCTTAAAATGGAAGCAAAGCTAATAAACCAAAAGTTAGCTAGTTATGTATATTTCTATCCTTCCTATTTCAAATTTAAAATGGCTAAAAACAGACCTTTGATTTCTGATGTTAAGAGAGCAGCCTTCACATTTTTTGTCAATGAGAAAAATTTCAATTTTTAGCATTCTTCAAAATTCTTTTACTCTTATTGTTTAGAGTAACCTAAACATCTATTCTGATAGCCTACATTCTCCTTTAATATCCCAAAATCTCCTTTAACATTCCAACATATCCTTTGATATGTCAATATCTCCTTAGTATATCACCATATCCTTTCATATCCAAACATCTCCTTTGGCATACAAATATCTCCTTTGACATCTTAACATCTTCTTTGATATCCCAACATCTCCTTTGATACCCAAACATATCCTTTAATATCCAAACATCTCCTTTAATATACAAACATATCCTTTAATTTCCAAACATCTCCTTTACTATTCCTTTGTTTTATCGCCGCAGAAATTATGGGCATTGCTAAAGATAGACCCTCTGTGGAGAAAGAAAGCTCAGAGACATGCTGTACGCAGCTTATCGGTTGTAGACTCTCTCTATCTGCAGAGAGTGAGTAGGAGGCACGTGCGGACAGCGGTGGGGCGTGCTCACCTTACCACAGAGAGGCTCTTGTTTGAGGGAAGACGGTGGATAGAATTGACTAGAGAAGGAGAATGTGACAGTTTGGTTTGGGCTTTCCCGATTTTGTTTTGTCTTCGTGATAGCGCCTTAAAAAAACCATCATCTTGTGTGATTTTTACTAACTTTCAAGGGTTGAAGATGGGTTTGGGTTAGTTTATAAACAGTCAATGTATTTTTTATATTTTTAGATCCACGACAAAGACTGATTAAAACAATGTAAACAATTTTCGGACGTAATGTATTGGTGTGTTTAAAAGTAAGAAAGCTGAAAGATATCTATTTTGGAATTAAAATACGCACAGAAGTTAAGAACATTTTAGAATTAGAAAATTTTGATACAAATAAAGACTTTTTTGCAAATTTAGGTGCGTGAATGTTGAGATTTTAAAAGAGCGCCCAGAATCAATTTATTGATAAATGCACGTTTGCTTCCGTCATTGGTAAAGCAATATTCAAGCACAAAAATCAGCAAACGGTCTGAGAGATGTACTTAGAAGCAAGAACAAAGGAATGTTGAAGCCAATGATCGTGGTTGAAAAAATAGTTGTTCAATCTGAACCCGCGTCTCACCCCTAAAAAAAAAGACGAACACAAAAACAACCCTATAAATATCATTACAGCAACAAAGAAAAAACAACAACAACAACATCATAGCATTACAGCTTGTTGTTGTTGTTAATTTACCGACTGGCAGGGTGGTGTTAACCCACAAAGAGCTTTATCTGCAGTGCGTTTTCGAAGAAAAGGAGGAACAGTGTTAGTTGGTTGTCTAGGTTGCTTGGTTGGTTGGTTGATTTCTTTACATATAAAGTCAGAAACAAGACTGTATCGCGGAAGGGTCCTAAGACTAACGTCTCGCAATTAAACCTGCTGCCACACAGAGACGAAGAGAGTTGACACATGTACTAGGATTTCTGCCTCAATCGGTCACATAACTGACACCGACCAAAGTAAGGGAAATTGGTATTTTTTACCAGAACGTGGAACAGAACCGATTTGATGCTCTATACCACGAGACTAAACTCAATGCCTGTCTATCTATCTCAAGCTTAACACAACGGTGTGCTGGCTACCGTCTACTGTAGCATGATGTACTGACCTTGGTCTCATAGATAGCCGCCCGCCTCCCTCGCCTGACGACTCGGAGGGTCGGGTTCGGTTCCATCGCTTTCCGCATCACTGGTGATAGAGCCAGAACTTAGGCGACGAGGCTGCTACAGGATAAATAGAGGGGGCGAGAAAGAGGGGCGGGGGGATTAGTTAAATGGTTTATAAAGATTTCATTTGAAAAGTTACACAATAAAAAATAATTATAGTTTGTGTGACTGTTGCGATGGTATATATGGAAAAACAAAAACAAAAACAACGTAGGGTATTAATGAGGCATCTTAATAACAAAGTTATTAAAACACAAATGAAGACAAACGCTTTATCTGCTTTTTTGTGTTGTTGTGCTTTGTTACAATTGTAAACTGCAAAAAACAACCCCCCCAAAAAAAAAAAAAAACAAAAAAAAAAAAAAAAAAAAACAAAAACAAAAAAAAACACAAAAAAACAAACAACCAACAACAAAAAACACAAGCAACAACAACAGATGTAGATACACATCTATTTCATTAACATAATTATTCATATTAATTACAAATTTATGAAGTGTGAATTGCATTTGGAAAAGTATTTTTTAACTCAATTTTCCATTTAAAAAAAATCCTGTTTTCTTCGTCTACACTCTTTGTAGGCAATTTTTCCTTTCTTTTTTTTTAATTTCCACTTCTACGTGTTTGTCTTGTTCCACCTAACTTTTTCTCTTTTTACTTCATTTCATGTACTATATTTTTCTCTCTTTTTCCTGATTTCGTTCCCACATATAAACTTTCTATTCCTCATTCCATTTCCTACATTTTTCCTTTATACTTTTCTTCCATTTCTGAATTTGTTTCTGATTTGTTCCTTTTTTCTTTTATTTATATCCTACATTTCTTTCCTTCTTTTTCTTTATTTAATTTTCTCCATGTTTTGTTTTGTATCCAATCAGTGCGGGGAACTTTGTTCGCCTGTGGGGAAACCCAGAATGATGGGTTGGCTCGGACTTTCCCGATTGATCAATCACAGAAACGCAACAAAGATTTAGACGTTTTGCGCGTGGATTTCCCCTAAACACGACTTTACAGCGGAATGTGAAAAATCGAAAACAGTTGTACATTATGGTGTGTTTTGATTTATATAAGGAAGTGAGATATTGTGTACTTAAATGGCTATCTATTTATCTATCTATCTATCTGTCTGTCTGTCTGTCTGTCTGTCTGTCTGTCTGTCTGTCTGTATGTCTGTCTGTCTGTCTGTCTGTGTGTCTGTCTGTCTCTATCTGTCTGCCTGTCTGTCTATCTAAATAGTAGTCTTCTCTTGTAGTGTCTTCGCTTCTCTTCTCTCTCTCTCTCTCTCTCTCTCTCTCTCTTTATCTCTCTCTCTCTCTTTATCTCTCTCTCTCTCTATCTCTCGCTATTTACTAACTATTTCTACCCTCTCACAAGGAGCAGTTTGCCTAACACGATTTCCCGTCCTGTATTAAACCCGAAGCACCCGGGGCGTTCAGTCCATGGTCCATCGCGATGCTTAAGTGATATTATCTGGCGTCGCCTCCAGGCGGGTGCATCAACCAACGCTAAGCAAAGTCTTGTTTACAATTTGTGCTGGTCATAGATTCTGGCCAGTGGATGGACGAGATACTCATGACCGATAGAGTAATCCCACTTTCCCCACGAAATGCTTGTCAACAAAAAAGAAAAACAATGAACGTGCGAATACTACAAATAAAAACAAACAAAAATCATCAAATTAATTGTGTAAGCGAAAGAACGCTTACATCATATTTAGCCAATTTCAATGCACCCCCACCCCCCAAACAATGAGACAACAAAATGCACTAGTTATATGAAAACCAATTAAACTTTGTATTTATTTAAGTATTTTTTTATTGCCATCATAGCTATCCGGAGTAGTTTGTGGAAAAATACACTAGATCTACTTTTTATGGGAGTTCCAACATCCAAATTGAAAAAAAAGTGTATAAAAAAACAAATTAATCACTTTCGCTGAAGGTTAAACTATTTTCTTTTTCTTTTTTTATAGGATGAGGAGGAAGAGGAACAGGAGGAGAAGGAGAAGGAGGAGAAAGAGGAGGAGGAGGATGAGGTGCAACAGTGGAAAAAGGTTCGTCAGTTTTACGCTAAGACCGCATCTTCAAAAAATACTGATCTTTTTTCAAATGATCTAACGATAAAATTGTTTGTTGAGTGGACAATTTTATTTTTTTTATATTTTATAATTATGCATTAAGTTTGTTTTGCGATACATCTTTTTTAAAATACTTTTTAAAATGACAATAGAAACGATAACTGTCAAGCGTTTTTAGTTTTTTAAACATATACCGAACACAGAAATAGATTGTAATCACTTGTTCATCTATTTTTCCAATCAAGCTTGACTATAATATTGCATAGCCAATAACTGTATGCTGTCTTTGCACTAGTTAGAGGACATTTTGCCACGAACAAAGAAACGTGCGTTTGTTTATCTTGTGTGAAAGTTTCCGGATCTGCACAGTAGAAATAAGTATTGCCAAGTCTCTTATCTCTCAACCGTTTCTCGATCATCTTAAAAAAAAAAAGCATAACCAGCGAAGCATAGAATACAGCAGGCTCTACAAGGGGAATAATTAAGTAAAAG
The DNA here is from genome assembly GCA_003991915.1 of Elysia chlorotica. Taxonomy (NCBI): domain Eukaryota; kingdom Metazoa; phylum Mollusca; class Gastropoda; family Plakobranchidae; genus Elysia; species Elysia chlorotica. Next base: position 123,444 of record RQTK01000786.1, on the reverse strand, counting down.
AGAAAGGAACGGGAATATATTAGATAGATAGGGAGAAAGAAAGATCAACAAGAGCTTCAGGTAACAAATCTCTACTGAAACACCAGTTTTCAATTTTTAAAAGCTTGAATTTTAAAGTCAACGCCCGAAGACTGAACTAAATAGAAAATAGGAAAAAAAAAGTAACCGATGTCACGTGCCTATGGCAAAATTGATGGTTGTAGTGGTTTGTATCTGGCATCAGGAAATGACTTTTCTGAAAGAGTGATGTACTATTTTGCACTTATTACCATTTCAAATCGATCTTGAAGTGAGATAGGAACGCTAGCGTTAAATTTTAATAATCACGATTATGCTGTTGATGGTGGTGATGGTGATGATGAAGCTGCTGCTGCTGATGAAAATAATAATGATGATGATGATGATAATGATGATGATGATGATGATGATGATGATGATGATGATGATGATGATGATGATGATGAATGATGACAATGAGGCATTTTAAACACAATTACCTTATTACAATTTACTAACTTTCTAGGCAATGTAAACGACCGTCCACAACATGACAGCACACTAGTTCAACCTAATATACTGTACTTCAAGTAGTTACCAATATTACGATTCAGAAAAAAAACAAGAACATCGGAGCAAAGGTAACACTCACCACACAAAAAAACAAGAAAAAATAAGCAAAAAAAACAACAACAAAACAACAACAACAAAAACAAACAACTATAAAGACACAGAAACATATTAACACACACACAACAGATATTTACACTGACAGAAGAGAATAGACGATCATCCATTTTTGATGAATAACATATTTGTTATATAAATATATATAACAAAAAACAATCTGGTTTTGCAAGTTTCGCAATAACCGAAAATAGTTAAAATCTATCGCGGTTCATATGACTTAATTAATTAGTTCATTGCCCGCTCAGTTAGTACCGTGTTATAAATCTTTAAAATGTCGCTGTCATGGTCTTTAAAATTAATTTGCCGATAGTTGGATTGATCTAGATTGTCTTTAGTAGCTTGCCGGTAGAAAAGCATTTAAAACCCCGGGGTAAGTTAAAGTAATTAGAGAGGCCAAAGCTCTCTATGTATCTCTCTCTCTCTCTCTCTTCTTTCTCTCTCTCTCTCGCTCTCTCTCTCTCTCTCTCTCTCTCTCTTTTTTTTCTTCTTTCTTTCTCTTCCTCTCTTTCTGCCTAAAATGTCTCTCCCACTCTCCCACTCTCTGTCTCTGACTCACGCCCTGCAATTAGAAGGTGCGAGTTCTATCCTTTGACCACGGCGCCCTCTTTCTCTAGGTAAGGGAGTTGTTGCCTATCGTTTACATAGCTTTACCAATGCTTTCTCCCGCCCCTCCCAAGACTAGAAATGATTATATAAAAAACAACAACAACAAAAATGTCGTGAGAGAAGAGTTTATGTCAATACTACAAGAGATCGTAAGTACAACGTCGCACTAGCAGTAGCGTACACCTCCACGTAAGCCTGCTTATTCTTATACCTTAAGACGAGTCGTTAAGCTTACTATAACGTTGTACCTACGAACACAGACCTAGAAGAAGGTTGAACTCTGTGTATTGCCCACACTGTTAGCGTGCGAGCCTTGATGAGGGGGCGATGGACCATACAGTAAGGGACGGAAACTGGGGGTTACCGCCAGGGATTGTGGGTCGATAGCCGGAATGTATGACTCTGCAGTCCGCCACCAACCCAATCAGTGCCAAGGCGTGTAAAATTAATAGAGTGCAAAATTGTATGAAAATGCTTTCAAATACGTCTTTTTTGGTGTAGAGTTGTGAGAATGGCTCTGGATTGAGTGAAGAAGGCTTGAGATCAAGCTGCTTACAATTTAAAAACAACAACATTGAGACTAAAGCCAAAGGGAAAAAACTAGGAAAAGAGTGGGGGAGAAAGAGAGACTGAGTGACAGAGAATGAGAGACATAAAGAATGGTATAGACAGAGAGAGAGAGAGAGAGAGAGAGAGAGAGAGAGAGAGAGAGAGAGAGAAAGAGAGAGCGATTGAGAGATAGAAAGACAGAGAGAAAAAGAAGGAGAGAGAGAGTAAGAGAGAGAGAGAACCCAGAGCCATGACCGTTGTCAATTTCTTTGTCTCAGTCTATATCTCTCTGTCTTTCTCCCCCCTCCCCCTGTCTACCTGTTTCCCACAATCTAGAGCTT
>RQTK01000786.1:94192-104938 GCA_003991915.1 Elysia chlorotica | reverse complement strand
AGAAGAAGAAGAAGAAGAAGAAGAAGAAGAAGAAGAAGAAGAAGAAGAAAAAGAAGAAGAAGAAGAAGAAGAAGAAGAAGAAGAAGAAGAAGAAGGAGAAGAAGAAGAAGAAGAAGAAGAGCGAAACAGCTAGACAGAGTGAACGAGTCAATTCTCTGTATTATCTTGGCACGGACGAGTGTGCACCAACTCGCACCGTTTGCCCTTTGCAGGTAGTCATTGAGGAATCCGCAACACGAGATAAGGAAAAAATTGCGCTATCGGAATTCCCCGAAGGAAAGTGATTTCTGAATTAACTACCGAGTGTGCAAAGCATGGCTGTGTTATTACGTCCGGGGGTAAAAGTTATTTTAAAAGAATATTGTATACAAGATTGTGCTATGGCCCTGACATATTTTTTTGTTTTTGTTTCGCCTTAAAAAATGAATAATATAAGAACTAATCTTTTTATGGTTTTTGAGGAAAAAATGGAAAGGAATGGGAAATATGTTGTGAAGATGGTTGAGCTTTTGTAAAGGAGAGAAGAACGAGAGAAGGAGAGTGAAGAAAGAGAGAGAGAGAGAGAGAGAGAGAGAGAGAGAGAGAGAGAGAAGAGAGAGAGAAGAAAGAGAGAGAGAGAGAGAGAGAAGAGAGAGAGAGAGAGAGAGAGAGAGAGAGAGAGAGAGAGAGAGAGAGAAAGGGTGGAGAAACTGGTTTGGTGTGGATATGAAAGCAAAGTGAAACGGTTGTTATTTATACTCCTATCCGTTCAGTACAAAACTACTTTCTTTGTCTTTAAAAATATTTTTAAATATAAAGCAGGTTTAATCAATTGAAGCAATGTCTTTCATTGTTGCCTCTTTTTTTTCTGAAATGACAAAAAGCAGACATAAAAACTAGTAAAAACAACCAAAAGACAAAAAAAAGAACACCACCCCCCCAATAAAAGCCAGCAAATAAAAAGCAACTAAGAGAAAAAAAATAATTTAAAACGCAATTTATTTTTACTGTACCCCCTATGTTTGTCAGCTCTCTGTAATCCACTTTCTACTGGTCTGCGCATTCCGTCAAACTTATTATCTTTCCGCTTCAAATCTTTTGTTTCCTTCTTGTGTCATTCCGGATTTCATGTCCCCCTTGCAACATCCATTCATCCATTCATCCATTTATATCTCGCTCTCAAATAGCCAAAGTTAAACAGGTGACGAAAGCTCAGGAATGGCGTAGAGACTTTCAGTGTGTGAGTAGGCAAGGCATAACTTGCTGTCTGTTTTTTGTTGACGTGGTCCTGTAGATTTTCTTTCTACTCCACCTTTCATTCCCACTCTCTCATTCTCTTCCTGTCTCTCCATGCCTCTCTCTATCTCTCTCTACCTCTCTCTCTCTCTCACTTGGCCTTCCCTCTTTCAATTTCTCCCTCCGCTCTCCTACCCCCTCTCTCTAGCCCTGGGGTAAAACATCGGCTCCCGACGCAGGAGATACGCAGTTCGAGCCCTAGCGTCTGCTACTGGTTGGGTCGGTGTCAGTGGATGAGCAACTGAGACGGGAGTCATGGTATCCCCGCCCTGTCTCGTGTGTGGCAGCACATAAAATTGTCAGACCTCAGTCTTGGGCCCCTCTACGATATATCCTATATAGTGCTGATGTTGGGCGTAAAACCAACTTCAACTATACTCTCTCTATGTCTCTATCTCTCTCTCTCTCTCTCTCTCTCTCTCTCTCTCTCTCTCTCTCTCTCTCTCTCTCTCATTCTAAGCGAGCTGTCATGATTTTTGTGAAACTGTCAGGATGAAGAGAAAAAAAAAAAAGATATAATTTATCTGAAAACTCAGAGCCTCTCGATGAAAAGCCGGCGAAAGAGAAATGGAATTGATGACGGAGTCCGGAGAATTCACATTTTTTGCTAGCTTGATTAAACGTATTTTCTTGTGATTTCCCGTCTATATAAGGACAGCCTTACCAGCCGTTCTGAAGGCATCGTCGGAAAATGCGACAGGAAGAAATTTAATGTTTTCAACCTTCTTTTCATTCCGGTAAGATCGGAATAAGAAAACAGCGTCTCGAAGGAATTAAAGCAAGCAAATGTATGCGTTGGCTTTTGTATAATTTTTAACCTTTGTAAAGGGAGGGTAGTTGAAAGCGAAAGAGATAGAGAGAGATAGAGAGAGAGAAAACGGGATAGAAAGAGAGGGGCAGAGAGAGATAAAGAGACACTGAGAGAGACACAGAGATACAAACAGAAATGGACGTAAAGAAATTATTGAAAGGTCAAGCCGCCGAGAAACAGGCCCGTGTCAATAGAAAGTTCAAGTTACACAAAGTTAAATAACAGATTGATTTTGAGACAGACAGACAGATAGACAGAGATACGGAGACAAACAGAAATGGACGGAAAGAAATTATTGAAAGGTCAAGCCGCCGAGAAACAGGCCCGTGTCAATAGAAAGTTCAAGTTACACAAAGTTAAATAACAGATTGATTTGGCAGCGCGGGTCCTGTAAGGGGTGCTCTCTCTGCATAGTTACCAACTTCGGTGTCTGATAATTATGCAGCTAGCTTGGTTTACTTTGGGCCATGTTCAAGTCGGTTCAGTGTCGTGAGGTCAATATGCAAGCCTCTAGACTATCATTGACATTGGAATGTTTTAATCTTTATTGGGTTTTTTTTCAATCGTTTAACCTTTATTGGTTTTTTTTTCTTCAATGTTTTAACCTTTATTGTTTTTTTATCATTACCATCAGTATGACGAATTATCTCTCAAACGTGTAGAAAGGTAAATCGCTCCGGATTCGAGCTTTCAATTCGCAAGTTTATTTATTGACTATCGTTGATAATTGAGTGTTTTAAATCGTGTTCTGATTTTTTTTTATTACATCGGTATATTAATATATGTGGTACTCTCAGAAAGGTAAATCGCTCCAGATTCGAGCTTACAGTATGCAAGCTTATTGATTATCGTTGAAACTTGAATGCTTTTCATTATATTCTGTTTTTTGTCTTATTACATCCGTATATTAATGTGCGTGATACCCTCAAAAAGAGTAAATGGGTCCACATTCGAGCGTGCGATACCACAGTTTCCTGACTTGTTGAAATTGGAATGATTTTGACCATTTTATGTTATTTTTTATCTTTATCAAATAATACCAACCCAAGAGTATAATAAATCACCATAAACTTCAAGATACGAGACTGGGAAACGGGTAAAGACGGCCCAGATTCTGATTGCCCCTCACTATTCAAGCTACCTCATGATTGCTCGTATTTGATCCTTTTAGTTTTATGACCATGGGCTGATTTTTATTGTTAAGAAAGATATCAAACGAACAGTATAATAAACTGCCCTGTAGTTATGAGACAGGTAAACAAGGTAAAATGTCGGTCTATATTTGAGCTGCCAACATCAAAGGTTTCTGATAACCTTTGATATTGGATCATATTTTTACGGCGGTCTGGTTTTTTCATTGTGACTATCAATACCAAAGTACCCTAACTTAAGTTGGTATTGGAACCTTTCCGGTAGTTTTTTCCTATGACTTCTAACATATAGTCAAACACAAAATTTTACAGCTTTTACTAAAAAAGGAGAACATTTAAATTTTTGAACAAATATAATCTTGTTTGCAATTCAAAATCAAAGGCGTAAACATAACTATTTCTATAGATTTTGCGCCATAGGCAAGCAAAAAGCAATTATTATGAACGTTGCATAGATTTAAAAGCGTAAGAAAATCCGCTTTTTGGGGGTGTAATAAAGTCGGTACATAAACCTCTGGATTATTGCATCGTTGTAGAGGTGCAAAATCACACAACCAGCCAACGGAGTGCAAAATTGTTTTATAAAAAAAAGGTTGAAGACAATCAGTAAAAATACGTTACTGTGGTGTAAAGTTGGTACAAACACCCCTGGGGCATCGCACAATGCACATGCCACAGGAAGCGCACACATACCCATGCATGCAGCACAAAGATACATAGTACATAAACAACACAGGCTTGACCTTTCTAGAAAGCCCAACGGGAAACCCCAGAAGGTCAATGCCTGGTGCAAGCCAGTTCAGGGTGGCTGTAGGGGGTCCATCTTTTTTCCATCACTATCTTTAACATAATAATAACTATTTGTAGATCTAGATCTGCACTGCATTAAGAATATGTAATGGTTGCAATTTTTATGCTTGTTTTTGGCTGGATTTTTAATTTTTTTTTGTTTACATGTTCCTTTTGATGAGTTCTAGAACTCAAATACAAACGTCTTGTGTATTCAATATTGAAGGAGCAGCAAAAATCATTTATTGTATTTGTTGTTGCAGATTTGGATGTTGCTTGTTACTTTTGTTGTTGTTGTTGTTCTTATTACTATTTTTGCAGTTTTAGTTGTTGCTTTACTTTTTTTTTGATTTTACACCCCGCCCTCTACTACTTGCATTTATAAATATCTTTTCTTTTCTTTTTCAGTGCCGGCTCCAGATGTTCAAGATCAAACTTCTTTCCTACAAAATTCAATAACTGAAACTCCTTTCACTTCATTTAAGATTAGAGTCCTTGTGATCACGAGATCGATGGAGAAAACGAAGACGTTATACACCGGCGACCAAGCTTAGCTCTATTCTAGACTTCACCGGCGACCAAGCTTAGCTCTATTCTAGACTTACGGAGCCAATGTGCTATGGAAAAACCCCAGGAAAAAACGCATGCCAAAAAGGCGTGATTATGCTATCAGTTAAATTTCTTCTGATCGCAAAGGCTGTATTAAGTCAGAGCCACCGAATCCCTCCACATCTGCCACTTTACTGTGGCAACCGTAAATCAAGGCTAGTACCATTATAGTAAAGGTTTCAAAATTAACCAATAAAGCCGCGCGTACCATAATACCATACCTTACGACGCCACTCTCCACCCCCACCCCCACCCCTATCAAACACACACAACCAATCCAACCACTAAAGACCCTAAACCCATAAACCATAATATCCGAAGAATGAATAGCTCAGCGTTCGTTTCTGGGACTATAGAACTACTCTTGGCTGGGTGCGAGCTCTCACAGAAGGCATCATCCAAGCCAATAGCTGTCACGGTATCCGGGCATTTAAACACGATACTGGGCCGTAAGTACAACGCCGAAACAGCTTATGACTAGACATAAGCCTTGCTATGTGCATATCTTAAGACGAGTCGTAAGCTTGCCACACCGTTGTACTTACGGCTTCTAGTGGTTAAGGGCAGACCAAAATAATGTCCAGGTTTAAAAGCTTCCGCTTGAGTCGGCTAACAGAGCAATATCTATGAACTGGTTACTGCTTTCCGGCTGCCAGCGGGGGGCGAACTAGATCAAGTGCTAGAGCGTTGCTGTCCCGATCGAGAGGTCCGCGGTTCGAATCTAACGATCGGTCAAAAAATTATTTGTCCAATGTCGCCTCCCTACTGGTTGAGTCGATGCCAGGATAATGTGACTGACTGAGGACTCCAGGTCTTCCCGCACTGTCTTATGTGTGGTGTCAGTCTTGGTTAACTCTTTGTAAGCCTTCTAATTTGCCAAGCTTAAGACCAGTCGTAAGCTTACCGACATGTTGTACTTGCGATCCCTAATGGCCGAATGTCCGGGTTTAAAAGCACCCGATGTGAGCTGCCGGTTGTTTGAGCAATATCTATACATCAGTTATAAACTAGTTCCTGCTTTCCGGCTACCAATACATGGTGACCGCCAATACATGGTGACGCCATCTTCTACACGGCCCTCATACCCTTAAACGCAAATAAACTTAACCAGTAAAACCCATTTTTATTGCCGTTAGTTTAAGTACTGTTCAAAACATTGAAGCCAATGACTTGCCTAGGGAAAGTCGATACATTAAACCAATTACTAGTTTTATTTTAAATCGCGTGTTAAATAATTAAGAAACAACTAAAGACTGTAAGTACAACGTAACAGTAGCTTAAAATCGGCGAATAAGAACAATCGTAAACTGACACTCCGTTGTACATACGGCCCTACGACTAGATATTACTCTCTCAATCTATCACCAAAAAACATGTTCTAATTAAGTACAGCATCGTGTAGGCGATCAAAGATTATTAACCAATTTGTTTTTGTTACCGCCCTCTTTGACACTATTACCTTTCTTTCAAGTATACCCTTCTGAAGACCTTGCAACCTGCATAATAATAACGCGTCTGATGTTATCTTGAAGGTAAGACCAAAGACTATTATATTAAAGGCAATGGCAGCACACTTTCATCAAGCATATCAAGTAACAATCAAATACACATTACGGAGAAACCCGAACAAAAACACAAGGGTGCGCAGTCATTTTTAACCAGAATTATACCGTGCGTTTACCCAGAATTATTATACAATGGGAGAACAGGGCTGAGAGAGATGATCAAAGACTATTGAAAGTAGGATCCTAGCATGAATAAATAAATATCAAATGTAGTCAATTACGAACAGGACGAGCAGTAGAGGCCCTACTCTGTAATCAGGAAGCCAATTAGGCCTTTATTATTCATCGCGATTTTATATATGAAAGGAATGGCATTTTTTTTATTCAGTGCTCATTTTTTGTCATTAAAACCATCAAGTTAATTATTTCACCGGGCGTTCCAGTTAGGTTTTTTGTATAAAAAAATACTAGGAATATTTTCTTTTCATTTCAATGTTTGTTTATTTTACATTAGAATTTTTTTTATAAAGTGCTCACTTTGACACGTCATTTATTGTTATTGCTGTTGTTGTTGTTGTTGTTGTTGTTGTTTTTGTTGTTGCTTTTATTATTATTATTATTATTATTATTATTATTCAAATGACTCCCCACTCCACGTACGGGTCTATCCTACATCTGGACCTAAGCAAACTCACGACTGTCGAATAGTCGCCTATGTACAAACACAGCAGGAGGAGAGGCCATAAATAAAGAACAAGAGGTTTACGACACTTTCTGCAAACATTAGATATACCTAAAAACTGATCTGGTGTTTTTCTCAGCTTTGGTCCAGTATATAAGTAAAAAGGCTTACGACAATTCGTATCAATAATTATACGCATAAGAAAGCTTATTATGAGTAATACCTATATAATGCATACGCTAAAAAACGTATGCATAAAAGAAAATTTCATGTCGATAATAACACCAATTAGGGCGCTAGCTATCATGAAAAATTGAGCCAATTTATTTATATATTTTTTTCTTTTGGTAAGTACAACTTTGCAGCAGTTTACGAGGAGTCGTAAGAGTATACGAATAAGAAAGCTTACGACGAGTCGTAACAATAATTATGCGAATAAGAAAGCTTACGAGGAGTCGTAACAATATACGAATAAGAAAGCTTACGAGGAGTCGAAACAATATACGAATAAGAAAGCTTACGAGGAGTCGTAACAATAATTATGCGAATAAGAAAGCTTACGACGAGTCGTAACAATATACGAATAAAAAAAAACAACTTACGAGGAGTCGTAACAATATACGAATAAAAAAAAACGTACGAGGAGTCGTAACAATATACGAATAAGAAGACTTACGACGCGTCGTAACAATATACGAATAAGAAAGCTTACGGCGAGTATTAAGAGCTACTACGACGTTGTACTTACTCCCCCCAGCCCTCAGTCTTGTACAAGCATCCTCAGCCTCGCTTTCATCGCCTGTCCGACTCCCTGTGGACCTTGGAAAGGTCAAACAAACATGGCCCGTCCAATCAGGTTCGATCACTCAACTAACGGCCCAGTAGTCTGGTCTGGCGAGCCGACCTGGTCTCACTAAACACAATACAGACTATGATATCGATTTGTCGATAAGCCAGTAGTGCCTCCAAAGTGAAAGGCCTGGACGTTAAAGCTACCCCCCCTCCCCCTCAGAGCCGCTTGACATCATCATTGAAAGGACAATCGTGTACTTTGTTATAGGACCCCCCTTTTGTTTTCTTAGGTCTTTTGTTGTTTTCTTAAGCGTATGATGGGTTGTATTTTTTCGTTTTTCATCAGGTTTTTTCTTCGATTTTTAGCAAACAATACACTTTTTTAGAGTGCCTCACACGATATGTTGTAGTAACTTGTTGCTGGGTTTCGTGAGTTATTTTTTATATTGACGACAGTCTGTTCTTAGTGTCTTTCTACTCGTAGCTTTTCTGACGGTCTTACTCGTAACATTATTAAAAAAAAAAAGAAATTTTTATAATGATGTTAGTGGTACCGCTAACAATACTTTAAACTAATAGGGTTGCGTGTTATTATAGTATTAACTCATAGATATGTACTTTAATTTGTTTTCTTGTGAAAAGAAGAATTGGACTGTGGATTCAATTTTTTGTTTCCATTTTTTACTGATTCAGCGACAAATTTCTCTTTCTTTCTTTCTTTCTTTCTCTCTCTCTCTCTCTCTCTCTCTCTCTCTCTCTCTCTCTCTCTCTCGCTCTCGCTCTCTATCTCTCGCTCTCACACACAAGTACATCAACACACACACACTCTTGTTTTCTGCAAACACACCTTTCTGTTGTTAGATCTCTCTGTTACATTCTGCCTGTCGTAAACTTGTTCCCGAAGTCTGCCCTTTTCACATGCACACCTTACCCAACCAAACCTCACCCACCAACGGGATTTTCCATTCAAATATCAAGTGTCTTATGATCGCCTACTTGGAGAACCAATATCGAACGTTTTGGTCTGAGAGTTTGTTTTTTCCTTAATCGGACAGAGAATCAAAGAATTCGGTTCTGTAAATCTGGGACATGCCTCTATGCGGGAGGAGTGTTACAGCGGACGCAATTACTGTGTGCTATAGTACATTGGTTGTCTTAAAACAGATCCCCGTACAAACACAGAATATTACACAGTGTACATTCAGAATAGAGTGGAATTAAAATAACGGTACGTTGTTTGTTTGGAGTTTTAAAAAGGGGCGTGGCAATCTTAAATTTCTTATAAGAAAAAGGCGTGTGGGTAAAAAAGGGAAGGTAGAAATACATTTCTAAATATTAAGAGAATAGTAAATTATTGCTAGGGAAAATAAATGTAAACAAAAAAGAAAATTATAGACAGAAAGGAATAGAAAACACAGCAGGAAAGTCACATACAAAATAAAAACTCTATTTATGTCCAGAGAAACGACAAAAAATGAATGAAATACTAAGTGACATTACATGCAAAATAAGTAGACCTGTATATAGAACGTTTTGATATTGCAACACAAACACAGTAGTAAATCTAATACCAATGCGTATTTTTTTTATTATTAATATTTGTACCCAATCCCCAATATGCTGGACATGAATTGTCTGGTAGAGGAAGCAGTGTACATCATTTAGTATATATACTGTTTTCAACACACTTACCGGAACCAGTTCTGGCGGAGGCTTGAATAGAATCGTATCGCAGGTCAAGCCGCGCTTTAACTTCCGGTTTTGTTTCCATAGCTTCCTGCGCATGCTCATCCGGAGGGCGGGTTTGCCCCTGGGAACTGGGCCATCCGCGGAGATGGTGGACGCGCCCTCCTCCAGGAGCGGAAGTTCCTCCATGGTTCTACTTCCGGCTCTTATGACGTCAGTGTCAGATCGCACGGGTTGGTTATGACGACCCCCACATAACGACAGTTGCACGATTTACATTGATAGTAATTTTGATTGTTGGTATTGAACTGTGCTCATGGCAATTGGTGATACAGTATCCGCATCATTGATTATGAGCGGTAGTGTAGTACCAGTAGGTGGAGTTGAAGACTGGAGACAGTTACATAGCGTGGATCTTAAATATCACAAGTCATGGGCGGTTCTATAGAGGTAGCAGTTCAGTTAATATTGATAATTGTTTCACGATATTCACAGCTGCGAATTGCAATGTTAATTATATATGCACCATAAGTTATGAGCTGTAGTATAAAATTTTTTGATTCGAATGAAAACTGGATACAGTTAAAGGTTTTGAACCTCAGATATCACAAGTTTCGGGCAATCTAGAGATGTAGATAATTGGTTCACGAGGGGTATATATTCAGCGGTGCCGGTGGCGGTAAATATGAAATGACCATATGGGACTATAATAAGTTTAGACTTAACAGAGTTAAACGGTTATGAATTTTGGTATATTTTCATTTATTTGTATCTCTATTGATGACAGTGGTACGATGAAAATTAATATTTTTCCTCCCTTTCCCATTAAAAAGTTCTCAGGAAAATTAGCAAAACCTCTACCGTAGATTATGAGCCGTGTTTGTTAAATCAGTTGGAAACTAGAAAGGTTAGACGGTTGTGATTCTACATATCCCAAGATGTTTGCAGGGATTTTTTTGTAATATAAGTTTTGTTATTATGGAAGCTTTTGCACATAAAAAATTCAAATATCTGAATTTCAAATTAAAGGAGAATAGTACTGATTTCTAATTTATCGAACTAAAAAAAAGATACATTCATGAAAAATAAGTCTATTTAGGTGAACTAAACGGTATGGAAAAATTCTTGATGATTTTTATTCATTTAGCCCTTAAGTAAAAAAACAAAACAAAATACGAGTTGTGGTTAAAACACAAAAAGTAAGAACAATTACTATAAACAAAGCAAATATTCCTCTTTTAGGCTTATCGCTGTCGAAAACAAATAATACCATCGGTGTGTAGAGCCTACCATTTAGAACCATAGCGTCGCGACTCGGCCTATTTGGTTAGAACTGTGTTTTGTGGTGACGAGAAGTTATGGTGTTTGTTGTTGTCATGTACTCGTGAGATATGAGGGGGGCAGACCACTAACCCCAGAACCAGGCACAGACACCCTAGACCACGG
>RQTK01000786.1:80712-93024 GCA_003991915.1 Elysia chlorotica | reverse complement strand
TCTCTCTCTCTTTCTCTCTCTCTCTTTCTCTCTCTCTCTCTCTCTCTCTCTCTCTCTATGACTTCCTTTTCTACTTTCTCTATTTCCCTTTGTCGTTCGGTCTGCCTCCCATCCTACCACACATACACACATTTTATAAAGAAAAGGCAGGCACAGAGATATACCTATAAGAAACAAAAAAAAAAACAATAACAAAACAAAGCAAAAAAGCTTCGGGGTACTAAGAAATGAGGGTAAAGTGGAGAGGAGAAGAGTGAAGATGTAGAAAATACCAAAAACATCACAATGTAATCAGGGAGAGAGGAGAAGAGTGAAGATGTAGAACATAACAAATAGATCACAATGCAATCAGGGAGAGAGAGGCGAGAGAGGTGCTGTGAATGGTGTGGACATTGCAGGAAGCGTAAACAATGACGTTCTTTCCTAGGAAATGGAAATCCAGGAATAAGGGGTTATGGAGAGAGATGCGAATTGAGAGAGAGACAGAGAAATAGAGAGAGTGTGAGCAATAGAAAGAGAGAGAGAGATGTAGAGATCGAGAGAGAGAGAGGGGCAAAGAGAAATGGGAAGGGGGAATATCGAGCAGAGAGAGAGAGAGAGAGAGAGAGAGGAGAAGAGAGAGAGAGAGAGAGAGAGAGAGAGAGAGAGAGAGAGAGAGAAAGAAAGAGAGAAAGAGAGAGGAAAATAATTTGAAAGAGAAAGAGAATAAGAGATAGATAGACAAAGTAAAACATTCAGCAACAGCAATGATAGCAAGAGAACAAGGCCGGCCGAAACAAACATTATACAAGAGCGCTCTCAAAGGGGTAAAGAAAAAACTGCTAGAGAAACAGAAATACCAGATTGAGCGATCTAAAGGTGTTTCTAGTTTCTGTAGATGGAGATGAAGAGTTTCTTGATGTAAACACGGCATCAAACAGAACACTCCTCAAATAAAACAGGTGAACTATGTGCCGGCAACATCAACAGAGAAACAAGTGTAAGAATGAAATCACAACTGATACCATGTACATTACGAAAAAGAACCCGCAAAGTGAAATAAACAAAAATTTCACCTGGAAACTCTAGAAGCAGAAACACTTCCTAAAAACTTGTAAAGAAAACTGCATGAAAATTGGATAAAAGTGTTAAGGTGAGGGTGATGTTTTCACTAGCTCTGTAATCTGTTCGCTCTAACTGTTTAAGCCAATAGGAATAATCCTACGTAACAAAAAAATAACAATTCTGCATTACATGCATTAGTAAAATGAAACTAGAGAGAGAGAGAGAAAAAGAGAGAGAGAGAGAAAGAGAAAGAGAGAGAGATGGAGAGAGAGAGTTAATTAAAACGAATTTCACTACGTTGTTTCAATTGACGGAAGATTTTTTGGTTGGAGTTACACCATCATGTTTACATTTCCAAGCGTCTGTAAATCGGTAGGAGCACTTTTTCTTATTCTTTTTTTTTTAAGTTTCGCCAGGTGAAATGTGAATGAAATCTCTCAAAGTATAAGCAACGGGTCTATTTTAGGCTAAAAATCGCAAATAGTGTAGCCAATAAACTTGAAAAGGCTTTAGACAAAGTACATAAGTGTGGGAAAGCTATGAGTAAGTTGTTTTAACATAATATGCACTATATTTTGAACACATTTTGTTTTGAGATGAAGGTTTGCAGTTCAAGGATTTTTGAAGTACGAAAATAATCATGAGGAAGTCTGTAAAAATGCATCTGCAATGATTTAAACAAATTTCCACAACAGAACAAATCGTGGATGAGTTACAACATGTCTCAATATAGAATGTTTTCCTACAGAGAGAGATAGATGCGGAGAGAGAGAGAGAGACAGAGATAGAGGGAGAAAAAGAGAGAGAGATGGGGGAGATACCCTCCCCCCTCTCCCTTTCTCAATCCATCTCTCGCCACAACATAGTCGTTATTATGCTGACGTGGCGTAAAAACAAACTCACTCACTCTCTCTCTCTTTCTCAATCTATCTCTCGCCACAACATAGTCGTTATTATGCTGAAACAAACTCACTCACTCACTCTCTCTCTCTCTTGCTCCGTCAATGGTACTTTCGACCTCTAAAATACATTACTCCTTGACCCAAAATATTTACTCCTGAGAACGAAACAAGCAATGTTAACATTTCTTCCAAATAAATCTTAAAGCTTTGCATGTGCTGTTATCAAGTATATCTCAATATAAAACCAGTGTAACGGTAATCGAAAAACAACTATTATCAGAGATTTTTTTAGTTATTAAATAAAATCGGAAATCCCTGAGCGATCTGCAAAAACAAGCAAAAAATAAAAATGAATCACCTTTTTTGGCACCGACGCGTTGGGGAAATAGTTTCTAAGAAACACTCTAAAAGGCAGTAAAAATTAACGTTTAATAAATAATACATAAATATGTTATAATACCTCCCTAGAGAAGATTCCATTAGTAAAGAATGATTTAAATAAAAAAAAATAAAAAGAAAGAGACTGTAGGCAGAGAGAGAGTGAGAGAGAGAGAGAGAGAGAGAGAGAGAGAGAGAGACAGAGAGAGAGAAAGAGAGAAAGAGAGAGAGAGAGAGAGAGAGAGAGAGAGAGAGAGAGAGAGAGAGAGAGAGAGAGAGAGAGAGAGAATAAAAGATAGAGAGAGACAGAGACAGAGAAAATGACAGAGAAAGAGAGAGTTCGAGAGAGATATATTGGGGAACAGATGGACGGAAAAAACGTGGGCAGTTACATAAAAAGTAACAAAATCCTAGATATGAACAGAAAGACAAATAAAATATATCTATAATGACAGAGAAAAAACCTACAGAAAGATAAACAAGCAGTTAGGCGAAGAATACTATAGAAGAAGGAGGGGTAGTGGGTGATCGGAAAAGGCCAATAAAGGGATAAGGACAAGTGTATACAAGAAGTAAAAAAAAACAACGAACCAGACGATCGAACCAACCGACAGGCAAACGGAGATTATTGGCTTTTACTCCCGCGTGCGAGTTACGGGAAGGGAACCGTTAGAGGAACACTCTTCATTTATCAGTGTTGGTCTGGAATTTAGATGGATGGCGACACGATCTCTCTCTTCTCTCTCTCTCTCTCTCTCTCACTCACTCACTCTCTCTCGCTCCGTCAATGGTACTTTCGACCTCTAAAATACATTATTCCTTGACCCTAAATATTTACTCCTGAGAACGAAACAAGCAATGTTAACATTTCTTCCAAATAAATCTTAAAGCTTTGCATGTGCTGTTATCAAGTATATCTCAATATAAAACCAGTGTAACGGTAATCGAAAAACAACTATTATCAGAGATTTTTTTAGTTATTAAATAAAATCGGAAATCCCTGAGCGATCTGCAAAAACAAGCAAAAAATAAAAATGAATCACCTTTTTTGGCACCGACGCGTTGGGGAAATAGTTTCTAAGAAACACTCTAAAAGGCAGTAAAAATTAACGTTTAATAAATAATACATAAATATGTTATAATACCTCCCTAGAGAAGATTCCATTAGTAAAGAATGATTTAAATAAAAATAAATAAAAAAAATAGAATCAGGAGAGAGAAAGAGTGAGCAAGAGAGAGACAGAGGGAGAGAGTGAAAGAGAGAGAGAGATAGAGAGAGAGAGAGAGAGAGACACACTTACAAACACACACACAAAAAGAGAGAGAGAGAGAGCAAGAGAGAGAGAGTTGGAAAGAGAAAAGGAGAGAAAGAGAGAGAGAGTTGAAGAGAGAAAAGGAGAGAAAAAGAGAGAAAGATAGAGATAGATAGAAAGAGAGAGAGAGAGAGAGAGAGAGAGAGAGAAAGAGAGAGAGAGAGGGAGAGAGAGAAAGAGAAAGGAGAGAGAAAGTGATAGAAAGAGGAATATTTCGTTTGTATTTATTGCCCAAAAAATCAGGCACCGATCCAATATTACAAAGGGATTTTCTTGTTCTTTTGAAAAAAATTAAAAGGAAATGAATAAAATAACAATAAGAGATAGAGAGAGAGTAAGGAATAGAGAAATACAAAAGAGACGGAAGAAGAAATAATTTGAAAAAGGCATGATTGAAATATGAGCGCATAGAAAATCAAATAGAAAAGTAAATTGATCACTAGACGGAGAGAGAAAAATTGAACAAATATAAAGTTGGCAGGTCGAAAGATATAGCTATTGAGATAGATTAAAACAATTACAAAGAAAGAAAACTAGGTGAAAAAGACCAAAGCGAGATGGAACTATTGGTTAGTAATACAGATAGACAGAATGGTGGACAAACGAAAAATAGATAAAAATGATGAGAAGACAAACATACGATTATGCATTGCTACCAGCTGAATGATTTCATATCCAAGGTCATAAATATCTTTTCAGCAATAAACACTAAAACTTTTAACAAAAAACAACAACAACAAAACAAAACAATAAACATGAGATGTTAGATAAAATTAAAAGATGGCTATTTTCGTTTTGCCTTCAGAATGGCAAATGAAGCTACAAAAACAACAGAAAAATAGCAGTTCTCACGAAAATAAGAAGTACAAGCTGGGAAGAGAGTAAAGAAAAAAAAAAGTTTTATGTAAAACGTATGTGAATTGGAGTTCCATTTCGTTTTGTTTTGTTTTGTTTTGTTTCACTAACGATTTCAAAATGTTCGTCAAGGGAAATTATAAGAAGGTTACAAAACAAATAATGGTTACAACTGTCATCTGCATATGGTTATCATATATCTTATAACTAAGTACACACATTTTGCTTTTGCAAAAACAAGCTAATTGGAAAATTCTATTTAGAGACCTACACGGACAATTAAAAAAAAAAAGGTTCGTCTTGCGTCAGGTAAACAAATTAAGTTCAATCTTTTTGTGTAAGATTAGCTCCTTCCTGATGGATTCCAAGCCCTGGGATCTGGATGTTATTTAGATTACATTATGGCAAGGTCATAATTGAGAGAGGAAGAAAGAGAGAGAGAGGGGAGAGAGTGGTGTGTGAGAGAGAGAGAGAGAGATAGAGAGAGGGGGGGAGGGAGAGAGAGAAACAGAGAAACAGCGACAGATAGAGAAAGAAAGAGAGAGAATGACCCTCTCTCTCTCTTTCTTCCTCTCTCTTTCCCTCTCATTCTCTCTATGTTTCTTCTCTCCATCTCCCTTTGTCTCCTTTTTCCTATACCCCTCCCTCTCTACGTCGCTTCTTCTCTCTCTTCCTTTCTTCTGTATCTTTTCCCTCTATTTCTCTATGTCCTCTCTCTCTCTGCCTCTGCTTTTACTCCTCGATTTTCCCCCGATCCTCCCATCCTGCCTTGAAAGGTAAAAAAAAACCGGTCAGAGATAAAAAAAAATTAATGTCGGTTATGAACAAGCATCTATAATTCACGAGGACCCCGCGCGAGGAGCAAACCCCGTCTGTCCTGTCGTCTTACGGATGCACCCAGAGCTTGTCCCCTCGGGTGTTACCGAATATGACATGAGGCAAGAGAATTAAAATCACGTTTAAGGCGCTAAAGCCATTGGGTTCTCACATTACCCGCAGTACAGCCCAGTGGCAAAGCCTGGTTGGTTGAGTAATGTTCTAAATGTGTTACAATACTGTAGTCGAGGTTGTCAAAGATTTTAAGCCTACATATTACTACGAATGAATGACTTTAAGTGTAATAGGAATTACTAATTTTATTCTTTGTACTCTTTTAGAATTTGAATGAAGAAAACAGTATACTTAGTTAAACAAAATTTAGTGAGAAAAAAAGCAACGAAACAAAAACAGAACAAGCAAACAAACAAACAAACAAAAAACAAGTGAAAAGTTGTTTTTCACAACTAAAAAACGTTGGCGGAAATGGCGTCTTTTTGTATTTGTAAAAAAATAAAAAATAATAGTTTGAATAAAATACCCGATCATCTCCTACTATTGGCCTTTATCTGAAATAAATTCAAAATCTGTAAAGATTTGCGCTCGATCATAATGTTATGCCAATAAGATATTTCTAAAGGTTTTCTTTTCCGAAAGTCATTCTAAAATACAGGCCAAATCACAGAATTGGCTAAAGTGAACACACTATTGTACATAAGTGCAACAGTGATCTATTTGTTTTTAATAAGTAACATAGTTAGGACATGGATATAATTATTCAAAAGGTCTTTTTGGTCAGTCCACTAGCCTAGTAACCTAAGAATGCTAAACGATCCAACTGAGTCTAGTAGTTTAAGGATACATAGCTCCCTTTAAGTCTGAAAGAAAAAGTTCAGTGACTTTGCCTTTTGTATTTGTTTTTCTTCCACGGATAACGGGTCCGCCTCATGATCGGATCACGTAACATCGTGACATCGATAATCAGGGCACACGCACACACTCACACACACACACACACACACACACACACACACGCACCAGGCCTCCGACTATGCCAGATGAATGAAGATCGATATCAGCATCATAACTACGCCAACCCGACAAGAGCGGTTCCAGTGTTGACTTTGAAGCCGCGGCTATGAATATCATGATGAAGATGATGATGATGATGGTGATGATGATGATGATGATGATGATGATGATGATGATGATGATGATGATGATGATGATGATGATGATGATGATACCAACGAAATAAAAAATGTGGGTTTTAGAAATAAGTATTTCTTTGAGATATCTTAGTGTTTTTTTTTTCTAATAATGATTTATTTTCAATTGAATGGAATACAACAAAACAAACAATGTTTTCTTTAACATTTATACTCTTTAAAATAAAGAACAAGTTTCATGCTTTCTGTTAAAAAAAAACAACAACAACAAAATATACAGACAAAAATCTGGAATTTGATCACGAACAAGGTCACAAGAATATGAGCTGAAAAAATCCCAAAGACTGCAATACCAACGAGGTATGAAAATCGTGAAACGTTTTAAATGATTTGCTCATGCCACCATCAAACGATTCAACCCTTTCGAAGATATAACATTGACATTGCAAGAACACGCGTGTTTTGGTAAGACTAAAAAATAATATTACTCATTATAAATACTAAAACGGAGATAGATAGAAAGCCACACACAAAACAACAACAAAGAGAGGACAAGCATTTGTCAAACATTCATATTTTTTTTGTTCTCGGCGGCCCAATAATAGATTTCCTCAACGTAAACAATAGCTTCGCCTCCAGCGGCCAGCGCCCAAAACCAGAGGATTACTAACTTAAAAAAAAAAAAACGATGATCCCTAGGGTATCTTAAAAAGGATAAACCCAATTTTTCAATCTCCTGGCATCTGCTTGCTTCATTCTTATACTTCAATACGCCCACTGCCGAATTATGTCCCGGCCTCCACAATGTCTAAATATTCATATCTCTCTCTCTCCCCCCCCCCCCCCCCCCCCCACCTCTCTCTCCCTCGCTCTCTCTATCTTGTACTTATCTCGCCTTCCTCCTCCTTGAACGATATCTTCCTCTTCCTATCTCTTATACGTGTTATCTCACCCTTCTCGCCCTTCTCCCCAAAAACCTTGCATCTTCCTCTACTTTTTACTTCTTATCTCGCCCCTCATCTCCCTCCCACCCCTTCAAAAGACTCCCTCCCTCTATCCCCCAAATCCTTGCATCTTCCTGTTCCTTTAACTCCTTATCACCACCCTCCACAAAAACAACAGCAGCAGCAGCAAAAACCTTGCATCTTTCTCTACTTTTTACTTCTTATTTCGCCCCTCATCTCCCTAACACCTCTATGAAAGACTTCCTCCCTCTATCCCCCAAATCCTGGCATCTTCCTCTTCCTTTAACTACTTATCACCCCCCTCTAAAACAACAACAGCAGCAACAACAACAACGACAACAACATCGACGACGACAACAACAACAGCAACGACAACAACAACGACAACAGCAAACAAACCATACTCCTTCTCATTCTACTCGATGCTCCTCTCCTCCCCCCAGCCCCGATCTCCTTTACAAAAAACAACAAAACAAAACAAAATAAAACAAATAAACCCCCACCACAAACCCCAAGTTCCCGGCCCGGAGAAAATGAGTAAGCGCCCAAGACGAGGGACTGAGCCGCGTACATCTCCAATCACGGGGAATCAATCATGATTGTTTTTACAGCGAAATCCTCCAAGTTGTGACGTCACACAGACAACATCCGGGTACACCCGGACCATCTCCGAGTCTGGTCGTGTTGACAGAGTAGCGGAGGAGAGAGGGGGAGGGGGGAGGGGTGTTATGCAAACGAACGATATCTCCCCTTTGTTAAATTTGTGGGAATGTTTGGAAAGGTGAGGAGGTGTGTGTGAGAGAGACGGAGGGCGGGGGTCATTAGTTTGCTATTTATATTCTCATATATGTTTTTTCCCCTGGTTATAATGTTTACTAACGTGGCCATGTTGACATTGGCTTATCTTGTTGTTTTTGCCGGATAATTTGTCTTTAATCTCGGCCATGTTTGCGAAGGCAAAAAGTAACCGACCTCTCTAGTTTGTCAATCTTAGGAGGAGGAAAGTGGGGGTGGGGTGGGGGGATTATCTTTAATCTTTGTTGTTTCTCGTTGGTATTATTTTGCGTCTATGAACTGCGCTTGTTTTGCCACGATCCATCATTAAAAATTAAAACAGAGATATTTTTTCAGCCGCAATCTATCACGATTCGGGTCAGCGATCTATCGTGGTTTTTAATCTAGAATGTCGAGCAAGAGTAAAGGAAGGAGGAGGGGAGGAGGAGAAAAAGAAGGAGAAGGAGAAGAAGAAGAAGAAGAAAAAGAAGAAGAAGAAGAAGAAGAAGAAGAAGAAGAAGAAGAAGAAGAAGAAGAAGAAGAAGAAGAAGAAGAAGAAGAAGAAGAAGAAGAAGAAGAAGAAGAAGAAGAAGAAGAAGAAGAAGAAGAAGAAGAAGAAGAAGATTAAGAGAGGGAGTGTCTTGGTATCTTAACGTCCAACGCTAGTAGCAAGTCCACGTGGACAGGTCCCAAGACTAACGTCTAACATTTTAACGTGCTGCCACAAACGAGACAGTGCGGCGACACCATGACTCATGTCTGAACTAAAATTATTCTATTACTGCCGCTGTTGGTTTGGGGTCCCAAACTGATATCAATATTTATTGTCAGATTGCAAAACAAACGGCAATCTCGAACAAAGATATACTTGATGTTACCTCATCTGCCAGTTAAACATGCTTTTTAAAGAAATAAAAGAACCATATTTTCTTTTCGAATGAGTTTTGTTTAGTGGACTACTGTTTTAATGCGTTCAAGTAAAGCGAGAAAATCGATGTAGTGACACGGTTTACCATGTATTAAGATGCTACAGTCGATCGGGTAGACCTACATTCTCCTCATAGTGAGTACCTTCTTCAATCTTCTCATAGTGAAAACACTTTCAAACACCCGCGTCTAAGGCTATACGAGCTTCTTCACTGTCTGTTTTCAGCACTAGTCACTTCCAACGTTACGCTTGTCCTCAAATTACCACGACCATCATCATCATCATCAATGTACTTTTATCTTAAGTTGATTTGTATGTAAAATGTATCCATCTATGTTCTCTATGCCGACAACAATGTTCCAAACCGGATGAAAAAAAAATTTACCTTTACCGCTACCGTTGTACTTACAAGACGTTGTAAGTACCCATTCATTTTCCCATCAAAAACAAGTTGACAAGCTTAGAAAAGTCGAGAAGTTTATTTTCGGAGCGATTAGGGAAAACTCCATCACTGTTTTGGTCCGATGGTTGTCATTGGCAAAATGGAGCTTCTAATCCTATAATGGTTCCTTTGGGGGAAAAGTTTCGTCGCGCGCGTCATATATTATTTACACGTTCAGTAACTTCTGCAATAGTCATTTTTGTTGAAAGATCTCTTAGATCTCTCTCTCTCTCTCTCTCTCTCTCTCTCTCTCTCTCTCTCTCTCTCTCTCTCTCTCTCTCTTTTTCTAGTTATTTTTCACTCTCTCGATCTCTTCCTCTATCCATCACTCTTTGTCTGGCTGTCTGTATATGTCTCTGCCTATCTCTCTCATCTTCTGTTTATGAATTATTGGAATTATTGTCTGTGTTTATATTTACGCAACGTAGAGTTGATGTAAATATCAATTAGTATCAGCTAATCGCATGCGACATCTGCGGGAAACGGAATGTCAATAGTTAGTTGCTTGGTCGAGTGATTATATGGGAAAAGCCAATAACTTAAATAAGAGAAAGAAAATAATACTAGCGAGAAAAAACAAGAGAGTGCCAAAATCCCCAGAGAGGATTAAAACTACATAGAGAGAGAGAGAGAGAGAGAGAGAGAGAGAGAGAGAGAGGTGCAGAGAGAGAGACTGAAACAGTAGAAGCGATAGAGGATGAGACAAAACGGAAAGGAGCCTTTAGACCATTCGATATGGGTTTTTATTGCGTAAATAAAGCAGTTTTTCTTTGCTGTATTTGTGCTTAAAAAATTAATCGTTTTTTGCTATCGTGAAAACGGAAAAAAGGAAAAGCGGTGTCGATGACAAAAAAGCCCTTGCTACATACATTATACAAAAAGTACATACACGTATTTCATCCAATAAACTACTCTATGTAGAAATAAAAAAACTAGAATTTTGGATCTTTTTTTCCTCAGTGCTCTGAAGCAGACTCACATAGAAATTAGAAAACTGAAAAAAATGCGCTTTGCGGGATTAGAACTCCCGACTTGGGATGCACCGAACCTGAATCTCCTTGTCACTCAGAGAATAATAATTATGGTTTACACCGGTTTAACCCAGTAAGGTACTCAGATAAATATAAAAATTATTATTTCGCAGTGATCGGCTGTTTATCTATAATTATATATTGCGAGCCAGTGGGTGGAATAATTATTTCGGTGGAAACGGAGGCTTGTTGAATTTCACTGTTCTGGTTGAACGGCATGTCGGAGGGCGGTGAATTCCGCAAAACAAAAACAAACAAACAAAAACAAAAACAACAAATACTGCAAGTAACATTACTTTACATTTTCATTTAAAAAAAGGTAAGTCTTAAAAAAATAACGTTGATTTGAAATTATCGTTTTTTTTGTTTGTTTGTTTTTTTACTCATTCCTACAATATTTCTAAACATTTTTTTAAAATAAGAAGTAATAAAATCGTGTAAGGAAGTAATGTTATATAAGTTGTAGAGAGTAATTAAATATTAGACTTGTATTTACTGTTGTTTGTAATATTGCAACAATGAAACAGCTTCAAAATAGTGCAACTGTTTTGTTTTGCTTTGTTTACACAAAGCCCTTCGAAAACCGGCGCATATTTGCATACTGCACCGAATAGGATTGTGTTATTTCAGAAACATGCATGATAGAACGAGACGTCATTATAGGTGGATGTTGCAGATGTAGAAGGGGGTGAGGCATCTAATGAAAACAAATTAGTGTTATAGTACATTAGAATACAAGAGCGATTTTCAGTCATAATTATCAGGCAAAGAATGAAACGGAGAAATGAGAAACCAAAAGTGAGGGTAAGGAATATAGATTTCATAAATACAGGCTAACCCCTCTTATTATTACATCATTGCTTAAAAATATCTGTTTATGCCCAAGTTAAAATAATATGGTTATGTTCGGAAAAATCTATATTTAAATAATTATAAACTTGCAATAATGCGCACTAAATAAATAAATTCATCAGTGTGTCCTTCATCTAATATATTTCTCGAAGGCCTTCAAACAAACGGCGTATTATCAATATTGAGTTATCATACATAACCATAATTGTTTTTCCCCCAATTTTATCGTACGAGAATCTAACCACAAAGCAATTCAGTGTTCCACAGATTATTATAAAATATTTATACATAAAAACGGCTTGAAAAAACGGCAACGAACAAAATTATCTCTCTGGGAATAAGTGAAATTTACAATACAAAACCACCGATGGATAATTAAATAATTTTCGTCATTTTCAAAGTGTTATATTTATTTAGATCATGTCAAACCTGTAAAGTAGTATATTAACACCAATAATTCAACTAAAAAAACACACACACACTCTGAAGAAATCCGAATCAACACGTAGTGTGCACGAAAATTGAAATCATCCAACTATCTACCTAGATCATCCATCTATCCACCTAGATCATCCATCTATCCACCTAGATCATCCATGTATCCACCTAGATCATCCATCTATCCACCTAGATCTAGAACGGCACTCTTGCTCGCGATCCAGTGAGCACTCTGATTCCACAAATTCCATTCTGACTCAGAGAAGGCCGATCGGAGCAAAGAGTTCGATCTCTCCCTCCAGCGCAAAGTACAAGTCCCATTCATAAAGTAGCTGGGGTGGCGCGAGGGAGGAGGGAGAGGGGAGGGGTAGGGAGAGGGAGGGGTAGGGAGGGGGAGGAGGGAGG
>RQTK01000786.1:59683-75410 GCA_003991915.1 Elysia chlorotica | reverse complement strand
ATTATTATCATTATTATTTTAACATTCTTCTTTTATTTTTACGGATGTTTTATTCATATTTTGTAACGATATATTATAATTTGCACATGCCTGCTGTTTAACCTCTGTCTATCAACTGACATTTGAAGTTTAGAGCAATGCAGCTAAGCATCAAAGCAAATACTTAATACGATGAGCCCTGATCTCTGAGAATAGAATAATCCCCCCTGTAGCGGAATGGAAGCGAAATAATTACCTTCTCAAATGAAGAGCGCAGTAAACTATAGATCTACTCGGTTACAAAATGTAGCGCAATTTTATCACAAACGATTCCCGTATGTGCCCAAAGAACGACCGTAAAAATGCCATAGTGTAAACAAGTACAATATGAAGTTAATTGAACTATCCGTGAAAACGCCATAGTGTAAAGAAGTACAATATGAAGTTAATTGAACGATCACAACCGTATGTTTGCAAATTAACGCGCGCACATTTTGGTTATGTATTCTTCACTACCAGTTAATACTGCAGGAAATGAATGTTCCTTTCTCTATTTCGTGTGTTGGTTATTGTTGGACTTGTAGGGTTCGAGCAAAACAATTATAATGTTACGTTATAAATTTGTTTTAAACGCGTATGTTTTGGATATTTGCTAATAGAGAAAGTGATTTGCCACGATAAAAATAGAATCCAACATTAGCTTTTCTACGCGTTTTTTTTTTGTGTGATTGACTTTGGGAAGCGTTGCATTAAAACTTCGAATGTCATTGTTTGTTGCGGAAATCGTGAAAAAAAAAACGAAAAACGGTGAACTGCTGTACTTCTGTGTGTTAATGATTAAAAGTAAAAAACATTAATTTTCTGCGATTATCACCACAGGCAACTTAGCCTAGAGCAACAAAAAAAAATTTTTCAAACTGATAACCTGGAAACATGTCTACAGGTACATTTGACCATATCACATAATGTCTCAGTCTCTCTTTGTCTTTCTCATTCTCCCTCTCCTTTTCTCTCTCACCCCCCCTCCCCCTCTCTCTCTTACTCTCTCTTTTCCTACGCCCCATTCTATCACTCCGTCTGCCTGTGCCTCTTAAAACTGTTTCTGTTGTAAAAACAAAACAAAACCAACAACCAATACAACTCCAGTTTTTCAACTGTTAACGCAAGGCCTGAGTTTGAGCGAAGACGTGTTCTACCATCTCCCTACCATAAAGGACCTGGTGTAACAAGGCTAGTAAAACCACTCGCTGCCCGACAGTTCGAGACCCTCTAAGGTTCGTCTCTGGTGGCACTTGATACAAGAGGGCCCGTCTAGACGTCACGTTCACCCACGGCCTTGAGGGCGGACTGGCTCAAGTGGTAGAGCGTTTGTTTGAGATCGAAAGGTCCTCAGTTCGAATCTCATGATCAGTTAACATGCGTTGGTCCAAATTTCATCCCCTACTGTTGGGTCGGTTTCGGTATAATGTGACTGGGTAGGTAGGAGTCCAGGTCTCCCCGCCCTGTCTCGTGATGAGCAGCACATAAAATTGTCAGACATCAGTCTTGGAGCCGTTCCTGTAGCCGTATAGGATCCCCCAAGGGAACCTAGGAGACGTTAAACCCGGAGAGAGTGAGCTATAGAGAACCTCTTGGGGCCGTTCCACAATATAGCCTATAATAGTTCTGACGTTGAACTTTAAACAGCAAACTCAATACAACTCAGCCCAACATTGAAAGCCTGGCAAAGCAGTCTGTAGTTCGCACCCAGATCGCCTGTGGTGATACTTGATACACTAGAGCGCTAGGGCTGTGTAGCCTGAGAGTTTACCGCATGCCTCGGGCAGGCCAGGCCAAACAACACGCATTGTTCAGGTCGTGTTGAGTACATGTATTGTGTTGTAAGTGTGGTGCGTGTGGTGAGTACACGCCCATAGCGACATGCTCAGTGCGCTATACGCTCTGCTGTTGTTAGAAGTCTTGCGAATAGGGGGCCGAGAGCAAAACGAAGACGATACGTTATGTGAATCTGCACCTGCAGCTAATCAAAGCTCAGTCCTAGACTTACGGAGCCAATAGACGATCAGAAAACCCCCATGCCTGAAGGGCGTGATTACGTGGTTCATTCTAATCGTGTGGATCACAAGGTCTGTGTTTAGCATTACTAGTGGCGAGTTAGGAGTTGAACTCAGTTAGTACACACCACAACACAATCAACTCCTACACGAATTGGTCTTTTGTGAACTTTCGTCAAAAAGTTATAGTGATCGCGCTTTGCGGTGAAGCGAAGTTGTATTGTTGTCACGGTGTTTCAGTTTAAGGTATAAATACTTAAAATAGGGTTTTCAATACACGCTCACACCGAAAGACGAATTGGTGTAGAAGATGTGTTGGTGTTTGTACTCAGTGCGTGTACGACCTTATTTGGAGTTTGACTTGACAAATAGCGTAACGACGTGGGCATAGAGATCGTTTGAAGCTCGATGCGATTTTCTCTAACTGTTGTGTAGCCGGGGTTCATTTTTTTAAAGTTTTGTTAAATATGCAAAAACAAAGGGCCGTAAAAAGCTATGATATTAATTTTGACCCTGGGAAAGAATAGTGCGATGTACAGACATGAGATGATGTGTCTAGTTTGAGCTCTCAATGCATCCGCCGCAGTTCCACCCCCCCCCCCTCTCACAAAAATAATAAACAGTAACAAAAGTAATTTAAAAACATAGGGCGTTTTTTTTCTTCAAATTCATATAGTAAACGTAAATGTTCTACTGGTTCTCTATACGGCGAAGAAAGATCAACGACGATCTTTTATCTCACAAAATAATAAGCAGTTACAAAAGTAATTTAAAAACATATGGCTTTTTTTTTTCAAATTCATTGATTAAACGTAAATGTTCCACTGGTTCTCTATACGGGGAAGAAAAGTCAACGACGATCTTTTAAAGATAGGAGGAAGTTTATGACAGGGCGCGAGAGGGAGAGAAAGAAAGAGAGAGAGAAGAGAGAAGAGAGACAGAGAAAGAGAGAGAGGGGGGGGGAGAGAGAGAAAAAGAGAGAGATAGAGAGATAGAGAGAGATAGATATAGAGATAGAAAGAGAGATAGAGAGATAGAGAGAGAATGATAGAGAGTGAGAAGGAGAGAGTGAGAAGGAGAGAGAGAGAGAGAGGGGGGGTTCAGACAGGGAGCGAGAGTGAGAGAGAGAGAGATGGAGGGATAGAAAGAGGGAGAGAGAGAAAGAGGGAGAGAGAGAAAGAGGGAGAGAGAGGGAGCCGGTGTCAATTCAATGGTCTCCCCGCCCGGTCTCGTGTGCATATAAAAAATAACATCACCCCTCAGTCTAAAGACCAGTTGCTTGTGAAACAAATATAGTGCTGACGTTGGTAGTTAATTAAGAAACTCAAATCGACTCAACTCACCTGTGTGGGTTCGAGGTGGGGGTGGGAGGGGTGTGTGTGTGTGTGTCTGAAATGATCTCAACTTCTATCACTGAGGTAAAGTAGTCAAGACCCAAGCAATGGTGGACACGATGATGTGTTTACGTTCACAATGTATTTTTTTGAAGTTTTTTTTTTTTTTAGAATGTGATAACATGTTAAACGCTTTCGTTCCAACGCGCCTTTATGTCATATCGATTGGATTTGGGTGGTTTCCATTCATTTCTATCAGGAGTATGGAAATGACTCTCTGTTAAATTTAATAGGTTTACACCCGTAGTTTAGATAAAGAAAGCGTAAAGCTGGTGAGGGGAGGGGGTGATGGAGATCGTGAGAGTGATAGACAGACAGACAAATGAAGACACAGACAGAGGTATAGACAGAGTTGAGTTGGGTTGGTTTAACGTTCAACGTCAGCACTATATAGGCTATATTGTGTACGGGCACCAAGACTAACGTCTGACAATTTTAGGTGCTGCAACACACGAGACATGGCGTAGATACCACGACTTATGTCTCAGGCAGTCACATTAAACTGACACCGACCCAACCAGTTACAGAAACAAAGACATCTATAATTGCAAACACACGGGAAGAATTAAAGAGAAAGGTTAAGAGATAGATAGATAGATAGATAGATAGATAGATAGATAGATAGATAGATAGATAGATAGATAGATAGATAGATAGATAGATAGATAGATAAATAGATATATAGATAGAGAAAAAGAACTACGGATGAATAGATAGAGAGTAATAGAAATATAAAAAAAGAGTTCCTCCCTTATGCGTCAGTCCTAGCCTATAGTAACCAACCACATAATATCTACTTAAGAATATTTACTCATCCATACTAAAAGTTAACACGCATATACACACGGATAATGACACGCCCCTATGCCGTGTGACATATCATATTCCACCTAAACGCTACCACTTGTAATATTGAGACTGGGTCCCTGTGCATTCTCTACACGATATTTAAGATTAGCAAGCTGTGTGTTATTTAGGTTTAGAAGCCCTACTATGCTACGCAATAACAAACAGGAAAAAAAAGAGATTTATACATAAAACAATCCATTGTGTTACGAACGACTTGCTTAGCAGTTGTGTTACTTGGATTTACGCTTGCAAATTTAATAAGCCAACCATAATTATGATACAATTTGTTATAAGGAATAAGTATGGGATGTATTTCTATACATTTATGAAGTTAAACTCTAACTGGATCATCGAAATCATAATTATCAAGTACTGTATCGAATCAAACATGATCGAACATAGTCGGTTGCCTTGTTGCTTAACATTAAAGAAGACAGAATAATCATAACTCAAAGAACAAGGTTTGAAAAATAGCGAAAAGGTAGATGAACATTAATTGAATACTTCTTAAACTGTCCAATCATTTGGATTGAATAGTTATTCAAATTTAGTTGCGTTATATTTAAACGTTACAATTGATTCTTTATGAAAGCTTCTCATTCTCTCTCCCAAAACACACACACACACACACATCTCCAAAATAACACGAAGAGTACCCTATCTCACGTTAAATTCAAAATTAAAGAAAGAATAAACATTTCCCTTGAATATTTTTAAATTTGATTTTTTTTAGCTTTGTATAATATTATCCGTAATATAATTACACCAGTTTAACTTTTTAAGTAATGTTTTGGTTAACATAGGTTATTTTCGATATTCCATTTCCTTTTTGATATTTTCTTAGACGACGGAAAACTTGTCCAAAGCAATCACTATGCCAGGTATACATTTTTTTACTCTATAGTTGGTCTTAGGCATAAAAAAGTCTTTTTTTTAATATTTTTTTTTCTTCTCTCTATCCACTTCCAAACACAAGAAAACAGCTTCCGTAGATGTTTACAACTCCGTCGAAAACACAAGTCGAGCCAAAACAATTACTGTACACGTTCCGTGAATTTGAGACGCACCATCCACGCGCCTCTTACCGAACGCACCTCACCAAAACGCCTCTGCAGAACCACTTTGCTGTATCTGCTTCTTGTTTCCAATGCAGATAGACCAGATCAGCTCTAAGCTGACGATAACGACATCAAGATGATGCGCGAGCTAATAAAGACACTATCACCCTGATATAAATCTCGGGTCTGCTCATAACATGTTCTTCCACGGGTGTTTCAAAAATCATGTTCTTCCACGAGTCTTTCAAACAACACAAGAAGTTTTTTTTTATTATCACCACAGAGCTCAACACAAAACTTGTCGTTGTCTCAGAACCGTTTTATTCTATCTCCAGTTAAATCAAGAAGGAGATAGGACAAAAACAACTCTATCCATACGTAATGCTCGCAATGAAAACCGTTCCAGAACAGAGAGTTCATTAAGACAATTAGGGGATTGAATTTTGTACAGTAGCTTTTCTTTTTTCCTTAAACTCTAAACACTATAATAGAACAATTGTCAGCTATGGGGGATCTGCCTTAACAACACTATAATAGAACAGTGAATAAATATTATCAGCTAAGCGGAATAATCTGCCCTAACAACACTATAGCAGAACAGTTTTTAGCTATGATATCTGCCTAAAAACTATCATAGAACAGCTATCAGCTATGCAGAATAAACATAAAACACTACATGTATACAAGAGCAGCTAATAGAAATCTTCCGAAGGAACAAAAATAGAAGCGAAACTTGCCATTGCTCCACTTAACACTCGACAGTCGACACTCGCTAACCAGGCATCCTTGTAACAGTCCCTGGTCTTTGGTCGAAGGTTAAGTACTTCGTGCAGTTTTCTGGGCTTTTCGATTTGTTTTTGTTTTTGTTTTTGTGACGTTATTTTGCAGGAAACCCCCACAGTATAGAATCGAATTAGAGAAATCAGAGAATCGAATTAACTAACTTACTAACTAATCAACTGCTTCCATATCCGTTCCCAACATGAATCACTGAATCACTGACTTTACCGTCCCAGAAACGGAAGGTGTCCTGTGCACTGTCCTTAGCGTCTGTCTGGCCTGTATTGAAGGCTTTGCGAAAACGGTGATTCATAACAAAAACGAAGACGATACGTAATGAGAACGTACACCGGCGTTCTATCATGGCACGAACCTACACTTAGTTAAGGATCCAATGAGCGATCAGAAAGCATCGTGTTTAAAACACTCGATTTTTCCATCCACTAACGCCAGATCACGTGACCCGACAAGCCTGGGATATCTACCGTGTCGAACATCTGGGACTTCCTGCTTGTACCGACAAGGCGTTTCTGATTTATGTATGAACCAGGATCGCGATCTGCTAGCGCGACTGTCGTGTTGTCTCTATGGTTGGCCTGACCTTCGAGGTAATATTGTCGTTAGAAATTTGTATCAATTATGCATACGTGGCTTTTCTTTTAATGGGCTAACATGGCCGCCGAAAGTACACCTTTTTGTCACGTCAGATGTAAAACGCCACATCTAATTTCTGAAGTACTAAAGATTTGAATAGTTATAAAGCCGACAAAGGTCACTATACTTTTGAGCTGGCGATTTGGCTCAGGTCCAACTCGGGTCAAGCATTAATTAAATGATAATTCATTTTCAAAAACAGCCCATCAGGTAGTCAGAGAGAAAGCTAAGGTAAAGTAGTGTTGTTGCTTAGCGTCTAACGCCAGCACCTGATAGGTTATATTGTGGACGGGTCCCAAGACTAACGTATGACAGGTTTACGTGCTGCCACACAGAGACCATGAGTCACATTAAACTGGCACCGCCTCAACCAGTAAGGGACGGAATCAGCAAGGCAGAACTCGAACCACGGACCTCCTGCGTCGAAAACCGATGTTCTAGCATACCCCAAGTCTATCCCCCCCCCCCGCAATAAAAACAACAGATAGGGGATAATGTGTTAGAAAGAAAAAGGGTGGGACACCCGATAGAACGTAGGCCGGGCGTTCTTAAAGCGTGGAATTATCACAAAAACAAAAATGTGGCAAGCGATAGGTTATTATGAACGTTTCAATATTTTACACATTATTTTTTTTATCCTGTTTAGTACGTACTCTTTGTTGGCAGTTATGGACCTACTGACTAATACAAAAGGCAATATAATCTCACAGTTTAAAGCAAAAACGTTGGGTAACAACTGAAATTAGACAAGTTTATGATGCATTAACATAAAGACTAGCAATAAAAGTTTAGAGAATAATATAAAAAATATGTTTTTTCTCCTATGTCTAGCACGATTACCAGAAGTTCACTTGCGGGTTATGAACTTTTGACCGCATCAATAAACTGTGGCGTTTTTAGCAGCCCTGATCTATTGGATCACTGAACGATCCCTGGTGAAAAGTGGGAGCTAATTACTAGGTATCGATTTAAACTATAACTGTTGGAGTCAGCTAGATCGATACTTTAGTTTGACCCGAGCTAACCCACACTGGGTCATCAGGGAAGTTTGTAAGTCTAAGAAGAAGATAGAGTTACACGGTAAATTTCCCGCACCGCAATTATTATTAATTTGATCCGTGTTCTATTTGGGCCTGGGTTTTTTAGGCAAAGCGATTATTTATGATTAATCTTAGAATATCCGGTTATAAAAATAGTAATTTCTACAAGAAATACAAGATAGCGAAATGGTTAAAACACGGATCACATATCCATTCAAGAAAAAATTCAACAGCTTTATACATCTATCACGCTACACGACTGAGGGAAAATCCATTTGTTAACAATGAGAAGCTAAACGTGTAACTCGAGAGAGGTCATAGCTGTCTACACAAATTCCCAGAACCATAGATCTATATCACAGGAAAGTTAGAAATGATAATATCTATGACAGAAGAATGATGTTAGTGGACCTAAAAATAAATATGACTCGAATCAAGATGAAACTAATTGTACGTATTATGATAATATGAATAGGGTGATGGATTATTAAATTGATTATGGAGAAATTGATGATAATGATAATCGTGATGGTGATGATGATGATGATGATGATGATGATGATGATGATGATGATGATGATGATGATGATGATGATGATGATGATGATGATGATGATGATGATGATGATGATGATGATGATGATGATGATGATGATGGTGATGATGATGATGATGATGATGATGATGATGATGATGATCTCATCACGAATATTTCAAACGATTCCGCGATAACTGTATTTCATTCTCTTTACACATTCACAGCTGGGGCCGAATAATTATTTGCTCCAATGAGCAATGATATGCACATAGATAGTTCAGAACGGGTAATGCTTTAAATAGAGCGTGTGGCATATTGCAATACAGGATATATCCATATACAATGCACTACGTTACATGGTTTTCAATAAGCTTGCACTCTTGGGCGCAGTAAAGATAGAAACTGGCATGGCAGTCCTCGAGTCTCTCTAACTCTGAAGCTGCAGAGCGTCTCACTTGACGTCGAGTGTCTAGTTAGTGATTAATGTTAGCCCGATTCTGGGAGCTGGTGTGTTTATAATAGACACAGTATGACTGTAGGTTTGTGGCTTACAATAATTATTATTTATTGATGATGATGATGATGATGATGATGATGATGATGATGATGATGATGATGATGATGATGATGATGATGATGATGATGATGATGATGATAAAGGTGAGAAGGACAACGATTACCATAAAAATGATCACGGGTACTGGTGAATTTGCCGATAATGATCATATAGATATGAGCCTGAGATCAAACTGGTTGTTACCATTTATAAATTAATTATACTAAAGAGACTTTCAATTCTTATCACGAATATTTACAACATCGATTCCGCGATAACTGTATTTCATTACTTTTACACATTCACAGCTGGGGCCGAATAATTATTTGCTCCAATGAGCAACGATATGCACATAGATAACTCAGGATGGGTAATGCTTTAAATAGAGCGTGTGGCATATCGCAATACAGGATAGATCCATATACAATGCACTGCGTTACAAGGTTTTCAATAAGCTTGCACTCTTGGGCGCAGTAAAAATAGAAAGTGGCATGGCAGTCCTCGAGTCTCTCTATCTCTAAATCTGAAGAGCGTCTCACTTGACGTCGAGTGTCTAGTTAGTGATTAATGTTATCCCGATTCTGGGATCTGGTATGTTTATATATATACACAGTATGACTGTAAGTTAGCGACTTATAATAATTATTATTTATGTATTCTCTCTGTTTTTTTCTGTATGTCTGAATATCCACCTCTTTATACAAATTTCTTCTCCTACTTCTCCTGATCTTTCTCTTCTTCGGCTTAAAAAAAAAATCCTCGACGTTTTCTTCCGTTACATTATTTCGTTTTCATAGTCTATTTATACTTCTCTACACTTTATTTTTTCTCCCTGGTTGGTTGGTTGGGTTGGTTTAACGTCCAACAGCAGCAATATATAGGCTATATTGTGGACGGGCCCCAAGACGGACGTCGTCTGACAATTTTATGTGCTGCCCCACACAAGACAGGGCGGGGATACCATGACTCCTGTCTCAGCCGGTCACATTTATTTTGTTTTCATAGTCTATTTATACTCCTCTACACGTTCCTCTTTCTCCCTCCCGTGTTATTTCCAACTAAAACATCTATCAGAAGGTCATCTTTTTTCTTTCTGCTTTTTTTTTAGATTCCCGTGACAGCTCCCATATTTTAATATTTTCAAAACTTTGTAAACCAATGTCTGACTTGACGGGACCAAATGCAACCTGACAAAGCGCGCAATCCACCCCCCCCCCCTGTCCCCACCACACGCCCATTTGTTCAAACCGAATGTATGTTAGATTGATGAGCGAAAAGTGCGACCATGCATAAACCCTTTACAATCATGCGCTCCGAAACGATCGAAATGAGAATCACCATTCTGACATTTTGCTTCAAAATGAAAAGTATGTGCTCTGTTATGTTATTTTATTGTACCAACGTTAAATCAAATAAAACTATAGCACACACATCGATTAAATATAAACATGATTTAAAATTCAGTTTCAGAGATTACAGTTTTAAATCGCAGAGTTTATGTACAAACAAACAACATAAAACCTAAAGTATTTAGATCAACATACACATTCCTCCCTTTTAGCTAAACGGAATCACATTGTATACAAGTCAGCGTTGAAATAAACACTTTAGTTTTAAGATCCGCTAAAATAATTATTCCCCCTATCTATTATGGTTCAAAAGATATTTATTTTGGGAAACCCCCCAAAAAGTGCGATTTCACACAAAATTAACAACACATTAAAGTAGAATATTTCCGCTCTTTATAAATATAAGTTTTAAATCATTTTGCAGATTTTTATAGGGCTTCTTACTACATGAATAAAAAAAAATATTTCTCACATTTCCATGATTTTTTTCATTGTTCATAAATCCTTTTAAATGAAATAATGATAAACTTTTAAAATGTCTGTTCGTTGAGTGTTTAACTTATATTTTTTAACAGTAGCCTACCTTTACAATGTCATAACGGATAATAACAACAATAAAAATTGTGATTCCTTGATCATATTTCTCCAAGGTCAAAAGGTTTTCATTTTTTCCCCTCAAGTAGTTTTTAAATGTGTTTTTGTTTTGTTTGGTATTGAATAGAATTTGTCGGTTAGACCAAAGAGAAAAAATTTTAATAACTGCGGTTTTGCTTCATCAAAAAAAAAATAAATAAAATAAAACAACAACAAAACCCTAAGGATTTCAGAAAAAAAACAACGTTTGGTTCTCTTACAAGGGAACGTTATTGAGCGAAATAAAATCGGTTAATTCAAAGCTGCTAATGTGATATGATTCAAGGCAAATTAAAGGATTATTTTTTCACGAACCGATATTCTGTCTATAATGAACTAATTATGTTTCAAATCTTTGTGATTTTTAAAAATCCCAGTGGTATTGCTCCTCATTAGTCTTAACCTTGTAATTTAGTCCTGTTTATTATGTTTGTTGTTATTGTTCTTGTTCTTTTGTTTGTTTCCCAACGATGATTGCTCAGATCGAGTAGTATTTGTTGTTAATTACTGGACATTATGCGGATTCAATTAAACGATGACGTTCATGAGAAGCGAATTAAATCATCATGAAGAAACACCGTTTACGCATGTCTCTTGATAATGCGGTGATACCTCAAACAACGTGTGGACCGTACTACAGTATCCCAACAGTGCATCAGTTTTTATCTCAACGTTTCTCTTTGTTTCATACGGTTTTGAATTTAATAGGGATCAACGCAAGCTTGCCAGGGCGATGAACTTGTTCCTGTGGGGTTGTTTTTTTTTTTAGCATATCTGATCCTTTTTTGTTAACGCACATTAACTAATTTGTTAAATTCACAGCGTCAGTCTTCAAATTACTGAGGTCAATAAAAAAAGAAATTAATGTGTAAAAAAAAAAAAAAAAAAAAAAACACACAGAAAACCCACAAAAACATAAAGCCATCCTATAGACTCCCTGTGTCTGTTTTTTCACTTTACCGTTTCACCCACACTGCACCGGGATAGTTACAACAGCTTTATAGTGACAAAATAATAGACCATTCATATTCTAAAAGTATGTGAAAATGGTATATTACTTTGGTTTTAATCATCAGCATGGTTGTACAACTTCGCAGGCACAAAACAATGACAGCATTAAAATGACCCCAAACAATTTTACTCCATAGAGACTACAAATTAGTTTTATAAAAGATATGAAAGCTTCAACTTTAAAACAAAAATGTGCGAACCGCAAAAAATGTAATTGATGAAAGTATGAATTAATATAGAGTTTAAAACGTCTTAAAAAGTTTCTAGACTCAACTCTTAAAACAGTCTAAAAATTGCCTCAGATTCTTTTTGTAAAGGTTTTAATAAAAACATAGATATTTTTTTAAATCGACAAAATCAAAAATGTATACAATTAGCGTAAATTATCCGCGTATGATCGAGGTTATCATTAGAATAATCTTATCCACTTTAAATATCCATGACATTTTTAAATTTAGTTCTTATAACGTTGAATCATAGCTATCACTATTTATCACAATTATTATCACGAGCAATTACATTCTTTCAAAGGAATCCAGACAGAATATCGAAATTAAGCATATCCTGAGTGTCATAAGTAAATATTTTTACCTGCTCACGCCACACACAATGTTGTGGCGATTGATACGCGGCTCTTGTGCTAGCACCTTTTGTTTTGATATGCACACCTACAATATCTAAATAATAAATACACCAAGGTTTTTTTCCATTAAATATTTAAAAACATTCCCAAAAAATGGTACGCACACAAAAATAGGCGATGCGAAAAGTTAAGAAAAACCACCAACCACCAACCACAAAACTCCATGTATCTGTCCAAAAAAAAATCTTTGTATGAAGCACAAAGTTTGGCACTGGGACTGATTCAATAAAACGCTGTTCCAACCACTTGGCGAATTATTTCTTATCCAAGCGCATCCTGCACACATGAAATACCAACACAGGTTTAGCAGTAACGCAACCCGTGGCGCCAAAACAATAACTACAAACAAACAAACAAAAATAAACAAAACGTTAGGCGTTCAATCATTGTAATACAAACTTTTTATTAAGGCATTAAGGTGATATATAATCATGTAAAATTAATCCAGCTTTGTTGTTGGCTATGTCTAGTTCAAATTTCAAAACAGGATGAATAAAGTGCACCTGTACCTTTATCTCATAGATCTATCCCAGAATCGCGGAGACAAATGCACGTGCGAGTAGAAAAACATGTGCCTGAGCGGCGTCATTACGTCATCTGTTATCGTCGCATGAACCGCAAAGCCTGAAATGTTAGATGGGGAACCAACGGAATTACTTTTTACCTGGAAACACCTTTAGCCTCAGCACTGTCTCGCACGAGCCTCTTGAGAGAGAGAGAGAGAGAGAGAGAGAGAGAGAGAGAGAGAGAGAGAGAGAGAGAGAGAGAGGGACAAAAGTCACCTGTACTAGTTACAAGTACTGTAGTGCAAATCCTGAGATCAAGGGTTTACTTCTGTTTAAGTATCACGAGAGATAGATAGAGAAAGAGAGAGAGAGAGAGAGAGAGAGAGAGAGAGAGAGAGAAAAGTCACCTGTACTAGTTACATGTACTGTAGTGCAAATCCTGGGATGAAGGGTTTACTTCTGTTTAAGTATCACGAGAGATAGATAGAGAAAGAGAGAGAGAGAGAGAGAGAGAGAGAGAGAGAGAGAGGGGGAGAGAGAGAGGGAGAGAGGGAGAGAGAGAGGGAGAGAGAGAGAGAGAGAGACATAGAGATAGAGAGAGAGACAAAAGTCACCTGTACTAGTTACAGGTACTGTAGTGCAAATCCTCAGATCAAGGGTTTACTTCTGTTTAAGTATCACGCGCGCCAGTAGCTGCGGTCTCCCAGTCTCCCACACACAGATTAGAGAACTTGCGGTTGTAGGAACCATAGCCAAAACCAAGACGGTAGGTGAGGGAATCTGCACCGGCGACCAATCACAGCTCTACCCTAGACTTATTCAGCCAATGAGCGACCTTGCCTATCGGGCAGGATTATGTTATCTGTTACAGTCGTGGACATCGCAAATCTTGCATAGTCACATAGACAACATGGGTCGCAGATTGTTGCATTGTATACAACACGCCTTTTGAAGCAGCGGGGGGTAATTCCCGCAGTCGATAACAGTAATCGAAAAGATGATGACTTTCTGCTCAATGTGGAAAAGATGTTTGAAATAAGACCCGACAAGATGGTGCATGTGGCTTTATTGTATTTTGATTAACCTTTTTACGTGGGTGGGTAGTCGGGTGCGTATTAGACGCAGAGGGAGAGAGAGAGAGAGAGAGAGAGAGAGAGAGAGAGAGAGAGAGATTTCGTGCAACCACACAGGTGGGTACTGAACCGAAATGTGACAAAAATAGTTTCAGACTGTTAATTCTGATAGACCTTTATTTAATATGAGCATTTTGAGCAGATGAGTTATGTCTATGTATTATATCGTTAGTTTTAGCTCCCTGATACGTGTCGTTGGACGGGCCTTTTTTAAACTCGCCCGCGTATTAATAAGTTATGATATTGGAGTGACATATTCTTCCTGCTCTAGAATTCTATCATGTAATTATTTCAGGAGAAAACTATACATCTACATCTTATTCTTTCTTCTTGCCTTGTACCGGTATTATTACCGAGTTTTAGAAAAAAACATCGAAGCGTGGATTGTGAAAATTGGTTTAATTTTAGATTGTTAAGGTTGATCTTAATTTCGACAAGCATGATCTCATAGTAAATAGAGAAAATTTAGACAAAATTCATGGCATACCAGCACTTTCCCTGTTTGTCACTATGTAACATTGTCGAACATTAATCTTGGGACCCGTCCACGATATAAGCTAAATAGTGATGAAGTTTGACGCTCGCAAACAAGGCAAAGAGTTTTACAAAGCTAATTGCTGATTTCAAACGCTTTTTTAAAGGCGAGAAGTCTGACTCCGTGTGCGCATGCGCATTGAAAGTTACAGTTTATGCCCAGGCCAAACCTACAGATTTATGATTTCTTCCCTCAAGTAGAACACTGAAGCGTGTCTGCCTGGGTGATTCTGGGATGCGTTTTGAGGTAACGTTTGATGGGCACTTGACCTGCGGTGAGTAAAGAGATAGACTATATAGCTTATTGTAACAAAAATCAGTTAATTTGGGTTTCGAACCGGGCACCTTCCAACGCTCTACAACTTGCGCCAGTTCGTACCCTGCGTTTGACCAAACACTGGACCAGCCGCGAGTAAGACAGTCCATATATAGTTCCCGAATACCGAATCGCCAACTCCACCGACAAAGAATGTATTTGTCCAATTTCTTCCCCACAGCTTAATTTGATCGGCTGATACAGGAGTCACTGTATTCCCGCACTGTCTATGTGTGTCAGCAAGTAAACTTGTCAGATATTAGTTTTGAGATGTGTCCACAATAAAGCCTTTAATATTGTGCTGATGTTGGACAATGAGCAACATCAACTCAAACTAAACAAAGCAACCTTCATAGTGCACAGCCCAAGATAGCGTAGCACAAAGCGTTACAAATACGTCTTTTGAATGTAACGTTAGCAAATCCGCTATACACGAAGCTGTAAGTATAACGTCGTAGTAAGCTAACAACTCGTCTTAAGATATGCGAAAATAAGTCTTAAGACGAGTTGCAAACTTATGCAATGTTGTACTTACGAGCTCAGGGCGTGAGTAGTGGTCATTGAGGGACAGACAGCAACTGACGCGGAGTGTTAGCCAGGGGACCAGGGTCCGGTGTGTGTCTTCAAGGTGTGTGAGATAAAGAGAGAGAGAGAGAGAGAGAGAGAGAGAGAGAGAGAGAGAGAGAGAGACAAAGACAAA